>OY997271.1:67872157-68150624 GCA_963921465.1 Triticum timopheevii
AGTCATGAATGATGTCGCAGGGCAGAACTGCCTCTGCGCCGTATACCATAAAATATGGTGTGAATCCGGTAGTACGGTTGGGCGTTGTCCGCAGCCCCCAGAGTACGGAGTCGAGCTCCTCTACCCAGTGCGTGTCAGATTTCGCAAGTGATCGCACTAGTCTGGGTTTGATGCCGCTCATTATTAGACCGTTCGCTCGTTCCACTTGACCGTTGGTTTGAGGATGATAGACTGAAGCGTAATCGAGCTTAATGCCCATATTTTTGCACCATGATTTAACCTCGTCGGTTGTGAAGTTCGTGCCGTTATCGGTGATGATGCTGTGGGGGACACCATAACGGTGTACTACCCCGGATATGAAGTCTATCACTGGTCCGGACTCTGCCGTTTTAACTGGCTTGGCCTCTATCCATTTGGTGAATTTATCCACCATGACCAATAGGTACCTTTGCTTGTGGGTTCCCCCTTTAAGGGGTCCAACCATGTCAAGCCCCCAGACCGCGAACGGCCAGGTAATGGGTATAGTTTTGAGGGCGGTGGGTGGCATATGGCTCTGATTAGCAAAGAGCTGACAACCAACGCATCTTTGGACTAAGTCCTGAGCATCTGCCTGGGCCGTCGGCCAATAAAATCCTGTACGGAATGCCTTTCCTACAAGGGCCCGAGCTGCGGCGTGGTGTCCGCCTAGTCTGGCACGAATTTCAGCCAGAAGGTTTCGCCCTTCCTCTTCGGAGATACACCTTTGAAGGACTCCGGTTGTGTTTTCTTATAGAGTTCTCCCTCATGGACATTGTAGGCTTTAGATCGCCGGACTATGCAGCGGGCCTCATTTTGGTCTTCGGGAAGTTCGTGCCTAAGCAAGTAGGCTAGGAATGGTTCTGTCCACGGGGCGATTACTGCCATTATGTCGTGGGCTGAAGGAGTTATTTCATCGGCTGAATCGCCGGTTATGTCAGATTGCTCTGTGTCGGTTGGTGCGGCTGCTTCCGATTTGTTATTTCCGGACTCCTCTTCCCATAGTACGGATGGCTTAAAGAGCCGTTCCAGGAAGATGTTTGGAGGGACAACGCCACGTTTTGCGCCGATGCGTGCCAGTATGTCAGCTGCTTGGTTATTATCCCGGGCTACGTGGTGGAATTCGAGTCCTTCGAACCGAGCTGACAATTTGAGGACAGCGTTACGATAGGCTGCCATTTTCGGATCCTTGGCATCAAAGTCTCCATTTACTTGGGATATTGCAAGGTTTGAATCCCCGCGCACCTCTAGGCGTTGAATGCCCATGGAGATTGCCATCCGGAGGCCATGTAAAAGGGCCTCGTATTCGGCTGCGTTGTTGGAGTCCATGTACATTATCTGAAGTACGTATTGGATTGTGTCCCCGGTTGGGGACGTCAATACGACGCCAGCCCCCAATCCGGCCAACATTTTGGAGCCGTCGAAGTGCATAGTCCAATTGGAGTATGCGCTGTACTCTTTAGGGAGTTCGGCTTCAGTCCATTCAGCGACAAAGTCAGCCAAAACTTGTGACTTTATAGCTCACCAAGGTTTGTAAGTTATATCGAATGGTAAGAGCTCAATGGCCCATTTTGCAATCCTACCCGTCGCATCGCGGTTGTTTATAATGTCGTTGAGGGGTACTTCGGAGGCCACTATTATCGAACACTCTTGAAAGTAGTGTCGGAGCTTCCGGGATGCCATGAACACCGCATACGCTATGTTTTGATAGTGCGGGTAACGGGACTTGCAGGGGGTTAACACAGTGGATACGTAGTACACTGGTTTTTGAAGAGGGAATTTATGCCCTTCTGTCTCTCCTTCGACGACGAGTACCGCGCTTACAACTTGATGTGTTGCCGCGATGTATAACAACATTGGTTCGCCCAGGTTGGGCGCAGCCAGGACCGGATTTGTTGCCAATATGGTTTTTATTTCTTCGAGTCCGGCAGTGGCAGCACCCGTCCACTCGAAGTGTTCGGTGCGCCTAAGGAGGCAATACAGGGGCAATGCCTTTTCTTCTAGGCGGGAGATAAAGCGGCTTAGAGCCGCCATGCATCCAATCAATTTTTGTATTTGTTTGTGGTCCTTTGGGATATCCAGCTGTGACAGAGCTCGGATCTTGGCAGGGTTCGCTTCGATTCCTCTGTTGGATAAAATGAAGCCCAGGAGCTTTCCGGCTGGTACGCTGAAAATGCATTTTTCCGGATTCAGCTTCATGTCATATGCTCTGAGGTTGTCGAATGTGAGCTTCAAGTCATCTACTAGAGTTTCGACGTGTTTGGTTTAGACGACTACATCGTCTACGTATGCCTCTACTGTTTTGCCGATCTGGGTGGCCAGACATGTTTAAATCATGTGCTGATATGTTGCGCCAGCGTTTTTAAGTCCGAAGGGCATCGCGTTGAAGCAGAATGGTCCATATGTAGTGATAAATGCCGTTGCGGCTTGGTCCGCTTCCGCCATCTTGATTTGATGGTAGCCAGAGTATGCATCAAGGAAGCACAATGAATCGTGTCCTGTGGTAGCGTCGATTATCTGGTTGATGCGGGGGAGGGGGAAGGGATCCTTTGGGCAGGCCTTGTTGAGGTCTTTAAAATCGACACATAGGCGCCAGGATTTGTCCTTCTTTGGTACCATTACCAGGTTTGCTAGCCAATCCGGATGTTTGATGTCTCTGATGAATCCGGCTTCCAATAGTTTGGCTAGCTCTTCTCCCATTGCCTGTCTTTGGGGTTCAGAAAATCGTCGAAGAGCCTGTTTGACTGGCTTGAATCCTTTTAGGATGTTTAGGCTGTGTTCTGCCAATCTGCGTCGGATTCCGGGCATATCCGAAGGGTGCCAGGCGAAAATGTCCCAATTTTCCCGAAGGAATTCTCGCAGTGCAGCGTCTACATCAGGGTTCAACTGTGCCCCGATGGAAGCCGTCTTTGTCGGGTCCGTTGGATGGAGCTGGAATTTTACTATTTCGTCCGCTGGTTTAAAGGAGGTGGACTTGGATCTCTTATCGAGTATCACATCGTCCCTATTCACAGTAGAGCGCAGTGCGGTGAGTTCTTCTGCCGCTAGGGCTTTGGATAGTGCCTCCAGGGCTAATGCGGCTGTCTTGTTTTCGGTGCGGAGTGCTATGTCCGGATCACCAACGAGAGTGATTATTCCGCCGGGCCCAGGCATTTTGAGCTTCATGTACCCGTAATGGGGTACGGCTTGAAAAATTGTGAATGCCTCTCGTCCTAATATAGCGTGATATCCGCTGTTGAACGGGGCCACTTGGAACGTGACTTCTTCGGATCTGTAATTGTCCGGCGAGCCGAACACCACATCGAGTGTGATTTTTCCGGTGCAGCGCGCTTCCCGGCTAGGGATTATTCCTCTGAAGGTTGTGCTGCTTCGCTCAATGCGGCTCCAGTCTATTTCCATTTTTTGAAGAGTTTCCTCATAGATGAGGTTTAATCCGCTACCGCCATCCATGAGGACCTTGGTAAGTCGAAAGCCATCCACTATTGGACTAAGTACCAGTGCGGCTGGTGCTCGGGCTATTCGGAATTTAGGTTCGTCGCTGGCGTTGAAGGTGATGGCTGTGTTGCTCCATGGATTTGTTGTTGCTACTTGGTAGACTTCGGCGAGGCTGCGGATTGTTCGTTTCCGCGTATTATTTGATGCAAAAGTCTCAAAGACTGTTGATACCGTACCGGTATTGTTGGAGTGGTTTTCCGGGGCTAGAAGCTCCTCGCCACTTTTGGCCACCTGCCGTAATATCCAACATGCTCGAAGGCTATGTGTTGGGATGGCGCCCTCTATACTGTGAATTTTACTGGGTCTGCTAAGCCATCCCTCCAGTACGGTTCCGTGCCCTTTGTGGGGTTTTTGCTTTTTGGTTTTGTATCTGGTGCCTGAGTGTAATGCACCCTTTTGTTGCGGACTAGGATTGTATTCGGGGCCGGATTGTCCCAAAACTTATTTTCGGTTTTTCGGAAACTCTCCATCGCACAGTACTTTCGTACTATGGATGCTAGGTCGGCGAAGCGTGTAATTTCACGATGGCTGACGGTGTTCAAGATTCCCTTGTCCGTGCAATTATTGCAAAAAATTGAGATTGCGTTTTCCTCTCGGCAGTCCTTTATCCTGTTCATAACTAGGAGGAATCTGGCCCAGTAGTGATGTACTGTTTCAGCGGGCTCTTGCCGGATTAGAGATAGATCGCATATGTCTGGGCGGGTGGGTGGAATTAAGTCCGGAACCCTACCCATCTCGAGGCTCAAGGGCCGAGAAGTTTCCAAATTTGGAAGCTCGGATTGCTGGACGTTGTCCAACGAGTCCGGTCCGATGCCTGACTTTAGGTTCAGTGCTTGATCAAAGTCCATCCCTTCGCGGGAATCCGACATGGAGGGTTCGGGAGCCCGGACATGACTAGTTTTCAATGCAGGAGAAGAGTCGCCGCGTTGTTCCTCTACCACTGCAACGTGGTGGGTGACCTGGGGAGAGTTAATCTCTCTCAGATCGGTTTTAAGCCCGATCTGATTGTAGTCTGTAGCGACTCCCAGGGCGGTGATGCGATCCAAGAGCTCGTTTACGGACGAGAGCTCTATTCGATCCAGTCGCTCGGCGAATTCCGAGCTGACGTGAAGATTGCTTTTGACGACCTGAGAGGTCATTGTCGAAGTGGTGGCCGGACAGGCGGTCATAAGAAAACCACCTAGCCGGATAGTTTGGCCGGCGGCCAAGGCTCCTTTGGCGAAAATACCGTCCTTGAAGACGGGAGGAGGCATCCTTCCTATCGGTGACGGCACAGAGGAACTCTCAATGAAAGCACCAATGTCGGTGTCAAAACCGACGGATCTCGGGTAGGAGGTCCCAAACTGTGCGTCTAGGCGGATGGTAACAGGAGACAAGGGACACGATGTTTTTACCCAGGTTCGGGCCCTCTCGATGGAGGTAAAACCCTACTCCTGCTTGATTGATATTGATGATATGGGTAGTACAAGAGTGGATCTACCACGAGATCAAGGAGGCTAAACCCTAGAAACTAGCCTATGGTATGATTGTTGTAATGGTTGTTCGTCCTACGGACTAAAACCCTCTGGTTTATATAGACACCGAGGAGGGCTAGGGTTACACAGAGTCGGTTACAATGGTAGGAGATCTACATATCCGTATTGCCAAGCTTGCCTTCCACGCCAAGGAAAGTCCCATCCAGACATGGGACGAAGTCTTCAATCTTGTATCTTCATAGTCTTGGAGTCCGGCTGACGAGGATAGTCCGGCTATCCAGACATCCCCTAGTCCAGGACTCCCTCAGTCGGTTTCAGTGTGCTGAGCGTTAGTGTTGTGGCACGACCAACGGTATGTTTGGTTTGTGCCCAAGGTTGCCCCATCAAAGCATTGGGTAGCCAAAATTTTGGTTGAGGTATTGGTTGCCCATGATTTGGCCGACATTGGCAAGAAAAATGAACTAGAGTTGGCTAGAGTTAATTGGCATGCCAAATAAATGGCAACCATCCAAACAAAGACCAATCTTTGGGTCATGACCAAAATTTTGGTTGAGGTATTGGTTGCCCATGATTTGGCCGACATTGGCAAGAAAAATGAGCTAGAGTTCGCTAGAGTTCTTTGGCATGCCAAAGGAATGGAAACTGAGGGAGTCCTGGACTAGGGGGTGTCCGGACAGCCAGACTATCATCGTCTGCCGGACTCCAAGACTATGAAGATACAAGATTGAAGACTTTGTCCCGTGTCCGGATGGGACTTTCCTTGGCGTGGAAGGCAAGCTTGGCAATACAGATATGTAGATCTCCTACCATTGTAACCGACTCTGTGTAACCCTAGCCCTCCCCGGTGTCTATATAAACCGGAGGGTTTTAGTCCGTAGGACGAACAACCATTACAACAATCATACCATAGGCTAACTTCTAGGGTTTAGCCTCCTTGATCTCGTGGTAGATCCACTCTTGTACTACCCATATCATCAATATCAATCAAGCAGGAGTAGGGTTTTACCTCCATCGAGAGGGCCCGAACCTGGGTAAAAACATCGTGTCCCTTGTCTCCTATTACCATCCGCCTAGACGCACAGTTCGGGACCCCCTACCCGAGATCCACCGGTTTTGACACCGACATTGGTGCTTTCATTGAGAGTTCCTCTGTGTCGTCACCGATTGGCTGGATGGCTTCTTCGATCAACAACAACGCCGTCCAGGGTGAGACTTTTCTCCCCGGATAGATCTTCGTATTCGGCGGCTTCGCACTGCGGGCCAGTTCACTTGGCCATCTAGAGTAGATCGAAAGCTACGCCCCTAGCCATCAGGTCAGATTTGGAAGCCTAAACTTCACGGCGGATATCCGCGGAGACTTGATCTTCAATGGATCCGATCCGCAGCCGAGCGTGCCGCACTGTCATGATGGGCATGATCTAACTCTGCCGCCGGACAGTACCTTGGAGGCCGCACACGAATCCGCTCCGTCCCATAGTCCGGAGCCGATTGCGCAGATCGAGGACGGGTGGCTGGACACCGCCTCGGGAGCTGCGACTTCCATGGCGATGGAGCCGAACATTGACCTTGTCCCTCATAAAGCTTGTGACTCCGAGGTGCCGGACTCCCTGCCGGACTCCGAACCTCCTGCGCCCCTGCCAATCGAATCTGATTGGGCGCCGATCATGGAGTTCACCGCTGCGGACATCTTTCAGCACTCACCCTTTGGCGACATCTTAAATTCACTATGGCCAGGATGGTTGGGATGCGGACGACGAAGAAATTCAAAGCCCACCCACCACCCACTTTGTAGCAACTGTTGACGATCTAACAGACATGCTAGATTACGACTCCGAAGACATCGACGGTATGGATGACGATGCCGGAGACGATCAAGAACCAGAGCTCACCGAGCACTGGAAGGCCACCCCAACCCATGATGTATATATGGTGGACACCCAAAAAGGAAGCGATAACGAGGACCAACGGGGCGCGACAAAGGATAATCCCGCCGACAAACAACCAAAACGGTGACGCAGACGCCGCCCTAAGTCCCGCCTCGACAAAAACAGCGCTCCTAATGACCCAACAATAAAGTAGGGCAAACCAGTGGACGACGAACATGCAACCAAGCAACCATCTGAACAGGATGAATCGGATAATCAATCCATGGCCGGCGAAACCAACAGTCCAGACGACCTCACGCCGGACACACCACCGGAGCATAAGAACCTTCACAAAAGACTCGTCGCCACTGCAAGAAGTCTGAAGAAGGAAAAACGGAAGCTCAAAACAGCGGAAGACATACTCAGAATGAGGTGGAGCAAAGTGCTGAAAACCGCAGACAAATACGACAATGGCCATCAATCAAAGAGCTACCCGAAGTGCAAGCTGCTGCCAGAATTTGACGAGGAAGCCATAGAGCCACCACAGTCAAAAATTAAAGAAGCCGCCTGGGAGGATAGACCACCAGATGACAGTCCAAAAGCGACAAGCGGCGCCGCGCACAAGCCAACTCATGATCCTGGGAAAACAGACGGCCCGACCAGGTCCATTTACGGGCCAAAACAGAGGGCCCCAGGAAGCAACCCAATACGCCAAGTGTTCGAAGACAGCGGCACACCCAAATACAGGGGCACTGCACACCCACTATGTTTCACCGATGAGGTGCTGGACCATGAATTTCCAGCAGGGTTCAAACCCATAAACATAGAGGCATACGACGAAACAACAGACCCTGGGGTCTTGATAGAGGATTACATACTACACATACACATGGCTAGAGGAGATGATCTCCACGCCATAAAATATCTACCCCTCAAGCTCAAAGGGCCAGCTCGGCATTGGCTCAAAAGCATCCCATAAAACACCGTTGGAAGTTGGGAAAAGCTCGAGGACGCCTTTAGAGCAAATTTTCAAGGGACTTATGTCCGCCCTCCGGATGCAGACGATCTAAGTCATATAACTCAACAGCCCGGAGAGTCAGCGCGCAAATTCTGGAACAGCTTCCTTACCAAAAAGAACCAAATAGTCGACTGTCCGGACGCTGAAGCCTTAGCAGCTTTTAAACACAACGTCCGAGACGAATGGCTCGCCAGACACATCGGCCAAGAGAAGCCGAGGACAATGGCCGCGCTAACAAGCCTCATGACCCGCTTTTGCGCAGGGGAAGACAACTGGCTAGCAAGACGCAGCACCAGCGACCCGAGTACATCCGAGATGAGAGAAGGAAACGGAAAATCACGGCGCCGAAAGGATCAGCGCCGGAATAAATAAAAAAGCCCAAAGAACACGGCGGTCAACGCCGGATTCAAAAGCTTGCGGCCAAACAACAAAACACTGCCTCTTAAGGACAACAGTGATGAGCTATCCAACTTAAACAAAATTTTGGATCAGATATGTCAAATCCACAGTACCTCCGGAAGGCCTGCAAACCACACCCACCGAGATTGTTGGGTTTTCAAACAGTCCGGCCGACTCAACGCCGAACACAAGGGGCTCGACGCACCAAGCGAGGATGATGATGAACCCCACCAGCAGAGCACCGGAAAACAAAAGACTTTCCCACAAGAAGTCAAAACAGTAAACTCTCTTCATGTGATATTACGGAAAAACAATGCGGCACCAGCCAAAATAACTGCCGCACGGTCCACCCCAGCGGAACCTCGAAGTTGGATGTCAAAACCAATCACTTTCGACCATCTGGATTATTCCAGAAGCATTCGAAACACAGGATGGACTGCTCTGATATTGGATCCTATAATCGACGGACTACAATTTATACAAGTCCTGATGGACGGCGGCAACGATTTAAACCTGCTATATCCGAACACAATCCGCAAGATGGGGATAGACCTTACTAAAATTCGACATAGCCACACTTCCTTTAAAGGAGTGACGCCAGGTGTCGGTGTCAAAACCGGCGGATCTCGGGTAGGGGGTCCCGAACTGTGCGTCTAGGCGGATGGTAACAGGAGACGAGGGACACGATGTTTTACCCAGGTTCGGGCCCTCTCGATGGAGGTAAAACCCTACGTCCTACTTGATTAATATTGATGATATGGGTAGTACAAGAGTGGATCTACCACGGGATCAAGGAGGCTAAACCTTAAAGCTAGCCTATGGTATGATTGTTGTAATGTATGTTGTCCTACGGACTAAAGCCCTCCGGTTTATATAGACACCGGAGGAGGCTAGGGTTACACAGAGTCGGTTACAATGGTAGGAGATCTACATATCCGTATCGCCAAGCTTGCCTTCCACGCCAAGGAAAGTCTCATCCGGACACGGGACGGAGTCTTCAATCTTGTATCTTCGTAGTCTTGGAGTCCGGCGGACGATGATAGTCCGGCTGTCCGGACACCCCCTAGTCCAGGACTCCCTCAGTAACCCCTGAACCAGGCTTCAATGACGATAAGTCCGGCGCGCATAATGTTCGGCATTGCAAGGCGGGTTCCTCCCTTGAATAATCCAGAGAAGATCATGAACACCAGGATTGTGTCCGGCTCTGCAAAATAAATTCCACATTCCACCGTAGAGAGAATAAAATGTACACAAGTCCAATCTGCTGACGTATTATGCGGCATGACATCACACCGCTACCAGGCTTTTACTTGAATCGTTTTTTATTATACCACCTCCGCACGTTTAGCGAAGCGGTTTCCTTGGCACGTCTTGTCGAAGCAAAGATTGTGTTCCCCTTATTCCGGGATTCTCATCAATACGTGCGTGGGTAACCCAACCGTGCCCGTCGCCACGCCTCCTCTATCGAAGGTGAATCCTGAACGGTCACGGAGACGACTCTTGGTATTTTTCCCCTTTATAAGAGGACCAAGGCTCGTTTCTTTTCTTCAATCTCGCATCAAATCTCCTCCTTGCTCCCAGTTCCAACACCCAGAGCCCTAGATTCGAGCGCTTCGGATTCTCAACCATGTCCGGCTCCGACCTCCAGGGTCGGTGGATGCCCTCCTCTGTCACGGAGGAGGACATGTTAAAGCTGCGTGAGGCCAAGTACCTGTCCTACGAGATTTCGCACAGGTTGCCTACCCAAGGGCAGGCCGTGCCCACCCCCGAGCCCGGTGAGTACGTCATCTTCGTATCCCACCTCCGTCGGGGTTTAGGCTTCCCGATGGATCCCCTCGTGAGAGGGCTCATGTTCTACTACGGGCTGGATTTTCACGACTTGGCTCCGGAGTCCATCCTCCATATCTCTGCATTCATTATTGTCTACGAAGCCTTCCTCCGCGTCACTCCCCACTTCGGCCTGTGGCTGAAAACCTTTAATGTGGAGCCGAAGATGACCGGGGGGCGTCAAGCGGAGTGCGGCGGGGCGGCCATAAGCAGAAGGGCCGATGCCCCATGGCCCGAGGGCTCCTTCCAAGAGGAGCTCGGACTGTGGCAGCAGGAGTGGTTCTATATCACTGTTCCGAAGGGCAGCAAGCAAAAGCTGCCGCCTTCATTCTGCCCGGGACCTCCACGCCGACTGATGTCGTGGGTCAACCAAGGGCTCAATTCGGGGCCGTCCGAAGACGTGCCCTCCTTGCAGGGCCGGATTCGAGACCTCCAGGCGAGGGAGATCAATCTGGTCGTGGTGATGCAGGTTATGCTAATCAGGCGTCTTCTGACCTGCAAACGCCGTCCTCTCCGTCTATGGGAGTTCAATCCGGAGGGACCTCGAATTCTCCAACACTTCATGGGTGCGACACCCGTGGAGATGTACAAGTTGTTCTTTGGACCGCAGGTAGCGTGTCCGGAATTGACCGAGGACGCAGGCCTAAGCTGCAATCCCCCGGATACTCAGGTAAATAGCTCAGAGTCCGGACGTTCTGTTTATCTGCTTTTCTAGAGTTCGCCTCCTGACCCATTACTCTTCATCAGGAGTGGGTAGCGCGATCGAAGCTGATAAGGCGTCCGGCTCCCCTCCCAGAGACCGCACTGGAGCCCGTGCTGGTCAGAATGTTGGAGGTCACGCCTGTAGAAGGGAGCAATGGGGAAAATAGAGGAGCTATTATTTCGCCCAAAGGGGCGTCTGAAGAGGGGGGGATCAAAAACCCCTCCTTCCAGGGGGAGAAGAGGACCGCCTCCGAAGATCCGGAGGCCAACGCCCCTAAACGGGGGAAGAGATCTTCACCGGGGGGTCCGGCGTCCGGGGAGAACCCGGACGTACAATCGTCTCTAAAGGATCAGCCCTCCAGCGAGCCGTGAGTAGGAAAAGGGGAGCTTATTAATAAGAAAATACCTCCATTTGTGCTTCTATGGATAACCGAAGTTTTGCTTTGCAGTTCGGATTTGCGGACTTCTCAGATGAGTTCGTCTTTGGGGGATCTTCGTCCGGAGATGATGGAGAGCGAAACGCCTCCGTCTGCTGCGTCACCGGACAGGGCAGACGAGCCTGAAGTATCGTCACGGAGGGTGTCCCCGAGTCCGGAGGGGCCGGAGAGTTCGGCGCCCACTAGTATCCGGTCGGGAGAGCTGAAGAATCTGCTTGAGAGGGCGTCCATCACAGAAGATCACCGCGCTTTGATGTGTATGGTGATTGGAAGGATTTCGTCCGCCGAGAGCGGATTGCATAATGCCGCCAGGAGTTTGCTGGCGGGATTTGAGGTACGCAAGAATGACGCACCTTTTTTTTGACAGTTTTGCACATAAAAGTGCGCCCTGTATAGATAGTAGCCCCTGAGACTCGGTAGGTTGTCGAAAGCGACAGCGTGCCGAGGATCAAAATCGCAAGTAATGTATGTCGCCATTCCTACGCAGGTGGTGGATAGTCCGAGGGCTAGCCGGACTAGTGGAGTTGCCGAGTTAAGGCGGCAACTTGATGTGGCGGATGCGGACATCGCACTTGTCAACCGGCAACTTGACGAGTCGCAAGGTAAATGAGTTCTCCACAGTCGCTTTATTTTCGGGGTCAAAGCCCGCCTCTGATAATATATATGTTGTGATACAGACGGTGCTGCTGTTGTGGAGAGCCTTCGGGCCGAACTTGCTCAAGCTAAGGAGCAAGCCCGAAGGAGTGATGCGGCTGCCTCGAGGGCGGCCGAGGAGTTGAAAGCCGAAAAGGCTGCCCACTGCCTAAGCAGGGAAAAGATGGCTGAATTGTTTGTGAAATTAAAAGATGCTGCCGACCGTAATGAGGCTCTTGAAAAGGAGCGCTTATTGGAGCGGGAAGTCCTGGGGAAGGCTAGCACCGAGGCCAAGGATGCCCGTTCTGCAATGCGGGCTATGAAGGAGGAGCTGCGCCAAGCCGGAGATATTGTGGCTGGCAAGCCTTTTCTGTTGCGTCGCCGGTTTACGGATCAAAAGTATGCTCAACTTGGCCAGCTGTGGGGTTCGGAGGATCCGTATATGGACTTAGCGGCAAGTGCGGCTGATGCCGTTGAGCACTTCCGGAGCCAGAAGGATCACAAGACGGAAGAGCTATTTTGGTCTCAATTCCATAGTCCGGATCGTTCACTTCCATTGACCGATCGGTTGGCCGAATGGGCCGAGCTAAATAGATTGTCCGGACTTGCCATGACTGACATCGTGGATCATGTCTGGCCAGAGAGGCCCAAGGCGACGAGCTATTTCGGTGTCGGTGTACTAAAGTAGGGGTACCTTAGTATCCCGAACTTGTGCACGGGCAGTCGCAGCGACCCGCGGCAGGGCTTGCTGGGCTTCCGCCAAGATCCTCAACGGCTACTTTGATGCCATTCAAGAACAGAGTACTCAAGCTAAGGCCCCGGCAAGAGGAGCTTGCCGGGAAGGCCAACCAAGGCCCAGGCAAGAGGAGCTTGCCGGGAAGGCCAACCAAGGCCCCGGCAAGAGAAGCTGGCCAGGAAGAAGACAAGACCCCGGCAAGAGGAGCTTGCCGGGAAGGCCACTCAAGGCATTCCAAGAAAACTTGCCGCGACGCCCCGCGCGTCCCGACCGGGCCCGGCGAGCGGCAAGCTTGCTGGTGCGACAAGATAAGGGCCGCGGCAAGGCGCTTGCCGCGGCAAGGCTGCCACTCTGCGCCCGTGCTCCAGCGCATCCGACGACGTGTCGCCACAAGATCGCTCCTGGTGCACGTGGCGGGTAGCTGTACAGCATGGCGGCGCGAGGTGGCAAGCGAAGCAGACAAGGAGGCCATCGTGGCGATCGGTGGCGCCCCTAACGGTCGTTTCCTTGCACTGTTGGGGCGATCGGATGGGCATTAAATGCCCTTGTCCCCTGCCGTTAGAGTTAGGTAGGGGACACTATTGGTAGCAGTTGTACCAACCTGCGTTTTTACCTTTCTACCCCTCTTTCTACGCTGCCACCTGTCGGTGACCCCTTTAGCCTATAAAAAGGAGGCCCATGCGCACGTAGAAGGGGTTCAGAATTTTGGTTCCGCAGCTTGGGGGGACGGACATTCTCATGCTCGGTCTCGCCAGCCGCTTGAGTGTACTGTAGCACTCGTCGCCCCCGAGCAAGAACTCAATACAACCACCAAAGCAGGAGTAGGGTTTTATGCATCCGTGCGGCCCGAACCTGGGTAAATCGCTCGTGTGCCTCGCCTCGATCTGCTCTTTGTGCAACCACGCCCCCCTGCCGAACCAAGAAAGGGGCTTCGGTCCGCCGTGGTCCCATAGGTGCTCGCGGGTCAGCCATCAGCCCCGACATCTCTGGCGCGCCAGGTAGGGGGTGCGTCGAGGTCGTGCGAACCTGATCCGGCGTTTGCCACCGAAGAAGAAGGCTTCGAAGGTGCCGCTCCGTCCACGTCTATCCTACCGCCACCGGAGCAAACGGGCGGTGGGGTGGACGCCGGCGGAGGAGCGGGCGCCAGCGGAGGGACTCACATTGTCACTCGGTCCAAGGACAAGGCCCCGCAGGCTTCAGCGTCTGTACATCCGCCGCACCCCTCCCAGGAGGTGTAGGATCGACAACGCCACGGTGCTCCTAGCACCGTACTCGCGCTAGAACAAGGCCAAGCTGGTGGGTCGCGGGATGCTCAAGGCCAACATGCGCGACAACATGCTGGCGCGAGCGCGAGACGGTCGCCTGGGCGAGATGTTGCTCCTTCTAACAATGTTAGGAGTCTGAGCATATCCCGCACCTCGCATCGCTCGCCACCGCCACCAAATCGAGCCACTGGCCAGACACCTTTTGCTCTAGTATATGGAGCAGAAGCAGTTCTCCCCATGGAACTCGTACACGGATCGCCTCGAGTACTCGCTTATGATGAGCTTGAGCAAGAGCAGCTGCGCCAAGATGACGCGCTGCTCCTCGAGGAAGATCGTCTTCAGGCCGCTGTGCGAGCCGCTCGCTACCAACAAGCTTTGCGCCGCTACCACAGCCGCAAAGTTAAAGCCAGAAGTTTCGAGGAAGGCGACCTTGTTCTTCGGCGCGTTCAATCTGCCAAGAATTCCAACAAGTTGACGCCGAAGTGGGAAGGCCCTTATCGGGTGAAACGAGTCACTAGGCCTGGCGCTGTCCGCCTTGAGACCGAAGATGGCTTTCCAGTGAGTAACTCCTGGAACATAGAGCATCTTCGTAAGTTTTACCCATAAGGCGCGGTTGCCGGAACCCGTTCCGGCAACCAGCTTTCTGTACAAAGTCTTGCCGCTGTTGCATATAATCCTTTGCACAGAGCCGGGCGCAGATCCCGTGCATAAAGTGCATGTGCTCAGCACATGTTGTCAAATTTCATGCCTTTTTCCTTTATGCATGTATTATCTGACAATTTTGTGCAGCACTCGCCTCCGGTAAGCAATAACAAGCCATAAGGCTCCATATCTTTATTTTCTCTTCTCTCAAAAAGAAGGTTCCTTCACCCACAAGTTCACGGGGGGGGGGGGGGGGGGAGGAGAGGATGAAGGTGTGGACCGAGCGTCGTTCAAAGAAATACGGCCTTGCCGGGACACAGATGACAGAAAAGCTAAGTTGCCAAAGTTTGAGCACGATCAGTTTCTTAAAATTTTAAGCTATCCTCCTTGAACGACCGTGCTTTGTATGGAAAACCTGTGCGCGGAGGAACCTCCTCGTAGCTAGTTGCGCCCTTACTTTGCTTCGAGTCCGCTCAGCAACTTAAGTGGGCTGCTAAGCGCCCTTACGTTGTTTTCGAGTCCACTCAACAACTTAAGTGTGCCGCAACTAGTTGCGACAAGGTTTCTTGCCGGAGCCGGCACCGCCAGCAGGCTGCTGATGTTCCGCACTCAGCGCTCGCGGCAAGCGTGCTTCGGCACCGCCAGCAAGCTGCTGATGTTCCGCACTCAGCACTCGCGGCAAGCGTGCCCGTGCCGGCAAGTTCCCTAAAAGTGTAGGGTAAAAACATACAAAGAAAGGACCAAGTAAAGGAGATAGCATAGCAAGCATTGCCCAGAATAAAGTCATATTACAAAAGTAACTTGTTGCGGCACTGACTAAGTTGTTCTCATGACTTAGATAAACAGCGACAAGGAAAGCAGAAGAAAGATGGTCTAATCCACGCGCTCGCCGTCAACCCTCTTGACCTCATTCACCTTGTCCACAATGGGTGCGACAATGGCTTTGAGTTCTTCAAGATCGGCACCCGCCGGCAGCTTCTTGAGGACGCGGGTGAGGTCGAGGCCCGGGTTGCGGAAGAGTATCTTCACCAACACCTTCTCCAAGAGCTTGGCGCAGATCGCGCGCGACTCGTCTGCCAGCTTCTTCGGGATCCTTTCCCGGAGTTGCTGGAGGGCCGTCGCCACGCCCTTGAAGAAAAAAGTGAGCTTGGCGCTGGGCGGGAGATTTTCGTCGGTGGAGTACCCGAAGCCCGCCAAGTCTAGTTCCGCCAGCTCCTCGTCGATGGATGCAGCGATGTTGACGAGGCCCTCCGTCCAGAGCTCCACCGTGACCTTGAAGGTGTTCTGAGCCTCGTCGACCCTCGTCAGCAGCTCTTCGTTGCCCTTGAGATCTTTCCTCAAGTCATCTTCTCGCTTCTTGGCGGCGTCCAGCGTCTCCGTCAAGGTAGCTAGTTTCAGCTCCAGATCAGCGCTCGAGTCCTTGGCGGCGTTCAGCTCCTTGATCTTCTCGGCGAGCTGAACTTGCAGATCGCCATGGGCGCGTGCAACCTTCTCGCGTTCGCGCTGGAGTGCGGCAAGCTCTTCGTTCTTCCTTTTCATGTCCGCCTCCAGCTGCGTCACTTTCACCTCTAATTCCTTCTTGGCGGCCTCAGCAGCCGCGGCGGCATCCTTCGCCTCCTTGAGTGCCCCGCCAAGCAATTGCTCCCGGGCGGCGAGCTCCTCTTCGTGGCTGTCCAAGTTCACCTTCTTCTGTATCAGCTCACCATCCCGCTTGGACAGCTCCTCGGCGGCGAGCCTCTGCTGCTCTTCAGCTTCAGCCTTCTCTAGGAGGAACGCCTTCTTCGCCTCCTCGAGCTGCGCCCTCTCCTCGGCAATGGACCAGAGGGCCTCCTGGTTACGGCTCTTGAGCTCCTCCGCGTGCTTTTCTATGTCAACTCCCGCCCGCGCGACAAGCGCTTCCCGGGACTCAAGCTTTGCTTGCCGGGCGCGGTAGAGCGACACCAGCTTTCGGAGCTGCTGCTCCTCCTCGGACTCGCCGCTGCCGCTGCTTGGCTTGTCAACCACTGCCAGCCCAGCAGAGGCGAGTACTTCCCCGTCAAACTCCTCTCCTTCCACCGGCGCCCTGGAGCTCGATGCCCAGGGAAGCTTGATGTGCACGCCCTCGCCGGCCTTCAAGTATGCGCCTGGCTGGGGCTCCTCGGAGCCCGGCGCTGCATCAGTGGCGGAGGGGTCGGCGGACGGTGCAGCGCCTTGCGCTCCTGCATCCTCCGGGTCGTCAGTGTGATCACCGGATTCCTCGCCGGCTCCTACGCCAGCAGCCTTGGCGGCTTCCTCGTCGGCGGGTTCATCAGTACCGGCCTCTTCCTCGCCAGCGGCGGCATCTTCAGTGTTGCCGCGTGCGCCTTCCTCGCCGGCGGCCTCGGTCTCCATCGGGTCTACGAGAGGGGGATTTGAGGATAGGAAGGGGAAAGAAAAGTCAAGCAAAGATCCAAAAAGAAGATCAGAAGAAGAGAAGCCCAAGGGAAAATTTCCGATGAGGAGGGTTACCAGTGCTGTGCTCTGTGACCGTGGGCTCCACCACTAAAGGCTCACTGGTCCTGCCCTTGCCGGGGAACTGCCCCTTGCCGGGGACCGCTCCCTTGCCGGAGAGCGCTCCCTTGTCGGGGAATCGCCCCTTGGTGGCGTAGTCGAAGCAGGCAGCACTTCCGGGGCGGTCTCTAATTGCCCCTGATGGGCCTGCTCTGCTCCTACACGAATGGATCGGCAATCAAGATGTTAGCAAAAGGAGAAGCACCCGTGCGCGCCCCACAACGGGAAGTGAACCAAACACTTACGCTGGGGGCTGTGCTGGGGGCTGCTGCGAGGAGAGGGAATCGGGTCCGTCAGGGTGGTCTCGGACGTGTCTTCTGCAGTCACAGCAGGATCGTCCTCGATGACAACCACAGGAATCCTGGCCCTCTTCGCCGCTCTCTCGGCCAGAGTCCTGAAATGGAACAGGGATTCAGAGGGAAGCAAATTAGATACAAGACAAACAATAACAAGGATCAAAAGAAAATCAAGAACAGTGAGAAGAAAGCTTCACTCCTCCTCCTCCTCCTCTTCATCATCATCGGAGCTCAGCGCGGAGAGGTCAAAGTCCGGTACCCTCTCTGCGCGGTGTGACGGAGGAGTAGGCTCCCTTCGGCGTTTGCCGGGGGCTGCGGCAGGATCAGGCGTGGCGGCCCGGGAAGACCCCGCCTCAGTTGCCGGCGTAGCTTGGGATCCTCCCGCGGCAGCAGTACTCGCCGCGGTGGAGCGTGTCCCACGGCGCTGTGGTTGCTGGCCCGCCTGCTCCTCTGCCGTATCTCCAACTCGATGGAGGCGTCTTCTCGGTTGGAATTGGGGCCGCGCTGGTGGCTCCGCCTGCGGCAAGCTGCTCGAAGACGGCTGGCCGCTCGCGCCCTCGGCGGGCTCGCTCGCTTCGACATCGGGCTCCCCCTCGCCAGCGACTTCTCCGGCGAGGTCTTCCTAGTCGGCAAGACTTGCCGCCTCGGCCGCCTCCGCCTCCTCCAACGTGAAGCCATACTCGCCCGCGGCAGCGGCTGCCGCCGCCTCTTCGGCCCTGGTGGCGATGTACAGCTTCTCGTTGTCGGTGGTGGCGCGGGTGAGGAGCCTCTTCTCGTCGGAGTTGACCGCTACCTCCGTCAAATTATCGAAGAATTGCTGCATGACCTCGACGGTGGGCTCTATCCAAGTTGCACTTATCCCGTGCGAGTCGCACTCTGGCATCATTGCGCAGATGCGATCGTGCTGGGAGTTGTTGCACAAGGGGACGACGCCCTGCGGCAACCTGAACTATTCTGAATGGTTGGCGTCATGCTTGAACAGCTCCCTCAGCATCCCGTCAAGCTCCAGAACAGTGAAGTTGAAGTTGAGGCCTGGACGCAGCCTCATGATATCCGCCGGGCCGCCAAACAGCCAGGCGGGCCTCCCCCTCTTTTGCAGAGGGGCGATGCGATGGCGAAGGAAATCCGCGCCAACCGCCCCTGCTATGAGCCCGGCATGTCTGAGCCGGAGGATTCGGGTGGTGGCAATCTTCAGCTTGGCGTCGTCCGGCGACAGAGCGCTCCAGTCGCCGCCACGCACCACCCGGGTCTGGCGCAGCTTGGTGAATGGCTGCGGATTGGCATCACAGATCCAGCACCACTCCGCCCTCCACTCGTCCCACTTGCTGCAGAGCTCGCCCGTCAAGTACACCTCCTTCATGCCAATCCGGGAGGTCCAGGCGATTCCGCCAGCCAGTGGCTCCCCTTTCTCGGCCCGGGGGGAGAAATAATGACGAAAAAGAGCGACATTGGGGAGGATGCCAACAAAGTTCTCGCAGAGGTGTGCGAAAACCGCCATTGTCAGAACGGCGTTGGGGGTGAAATCAAGAAGATGAAACCCGTAGGTGTTCATGATGTCGCAGAGAAAATCGGAAAAAGGCGGGCAGAGCCCGCAATAGAAGAACACAGGAAAGAAGTAGTAACCTCTGGGGCACTTTTTCAATTTGGAAGCCTCAGCGGAAAGCACCTGCGTGCGCGGATGCGCCCGCGTCACCGTCGACCAGAAGAGGTAGAACTCCTCCCGCAGCGCCTTCGGGGTGAGCTCAGGGAGGAAAAGCACTCGCTTCTTACGCAGCGCCTCAAGCTGCAGCGCCTCGGCCGACTTCGCAGCCTTCCCGGTCTTCGGAGCCATGGAGGAAGCGGTGGGGGAAGGCGAGGGCGACGGCGGCGACGGCGGCGATGGGCAGCGGAGCACTGCTCCCTTTCGGCTTGGGAAGCGGAGGGGAGCGGCGGAGCTTTCGGAGGAAGGAACTGCAAGTGGCGGAGGTGGGGGAGCGGCCCTGTTTCCTCTGCTTATAAACGGGGGATGCGGACGTTACGCATTCCCTGGATTAAAAAATTACCCATGATCTCTCCCACGACGCTGCGTTTGACGCGTGCCGTTGCTAGGGGGGCGTGGTGGGTGCAGAGTCGGATTTAGCATGACCTAGGCCGCGCGTGCCCGTGCACTGTTTTGGGCCTGGCCCAACAGCGCTCGGCACCGTGTATGGCCCAGGCCCGGGGGCTCCTGTCGGTGTACTAAAGTAGGGGTACCTTAGTATCCCGAACTTGTGCACGGGCAGTCGCAGCGACCCGCGGCAGGGCTTGCCGAGCGTCCACCAAGATCCTCAACAGCTACTTTGATGCCAGTCAAGAACAGAGTACTCAAGCTAAGGCCCCGGCAAGAGGAGCTTGCCAGGAAGGCCAACCAAGGCCCCGGCAAGAGGAGCTTGCCGGGAAGGCCAACCAAGGCCCCGGCAAGAGAAGCTGGCCAGGAAGAAGACAAGACCCCGGCAAGAGGAGCTTGCCGGGAAGGCCACTCAAGGCATTCCAAGAAAACTTGCCACGACGCCCCGCGCGTCCCAGCAGGGCCCGGCGAGCGGCAAGCTTGCTGGTGCGACAAGATAAGGGCCGCGGCAAGGCGCTTGCCGCGGCAAGGCTGCCACTCTGCGCCCGCGCTCCAGCGCATCCGACGACGTGTCGCCACAAGATCGCTCCTGGTGCACGTGGCGGGTAGCTGTATAGCATGGCGGCGCGAGGTGGCAAGCGAAGCAGACAAGGAGGCCATCATGGCAATCGGTGGCGCCCCTAACGGTCGTTTCCTTGCACTGTTGGGGCGACCGGACGGGCATTAAATTCCCTTGTCCCCTGCCGTCAGAGTTAGGTAGGGGACATTGTTGGTAGCAGTTGTACCAACCCGCATTTTTACCTTTCTACACCTCTTTCTACGTTGCCACCTGTCGGTGACCCCTTTAGCCTATAAAAAGGAGGCCCATGCGCACGTAGAAGGGGTTTGGAATTTTGGTTCCGCAGCTTGGGGGGACGGCCATTCTCACGCTCGGTCTCGCCAGCCGCTTGAGTGTACTGTAGCACTCGTCGCCCCCGAGCAAGAACTCAATACAACCACCAAAGGAGGAGTAGGGTTTTACGCATCCGTGCGGCCCGAACCTGGGTAAATCGCTCGTGTGCCTCGCCTCGATCTGCTCTTTGTGCAACCACGCCCCCCTGCCGAACCAAGAAAGGGGCTCCGGTCCTCCATGGTCCCATAGGTGCTCGCGGGTCAGCCATCAGCCCCGACATTCGGCTTATTGCAGCAATTTCTTGGAGCGGTGCCGCATATCAAGGAGATGAAGCGGTCGGCCTGCATCGAAGGCGCGTGGATGGCTCTTGCCCATGTGAAGACACATTGGACAGAGATGGATGCCACCGCTATTGCCGCCCAGGGTTCGGACGAAAGCCGGTTACCCGCCGAGCACTATTTTGGGCAAGTTATGCGTGGCGCTCATGTAATAGAGTCGCAGTGCTCAAAAAATGTCACGTTCAAATGAACATTTTATCTTGTAAAATGATGATTATACTATAACTACTTTTTATACTTGTGTGTCCTAAGTAGTAAAATATCTCCTATGCGGCCGTTTATGTATACATTTGTATAACCTGAAAGATTGCAGTCTTCGGCTTCAGCCCCCACGCACAAGGTGCGGTGGTGTTCGCAAAAATAGCGCGTTTTCACACTTACTCCGACGTCTCGATCCTGTTAAGGAGGTGGTAGCGTAGCAAATGAGGCAATCCGGACTATAATGCTTTATCACTTTCACTTAGCCAGTGGAGTTCGAGGGTGGGGCTACGATATAGCCCCTTGGGGCACCGCGCTTCTCCGAGTTCGGGGCGCGTGTGTGCCTGACCGGGAAACGGTCCTTCGTCAAAGCGGGGAATTCTAAACATTCTGGTAGTCGATCGAGTGGTTGACCAGTCTCTCGCTATATCATGACAGTCAGTTTTCGGCTTTCTCTACTGAGGTGCTCGCCCAGCCGAACTGGGGCACAATCGCAGTAGTTCTCCTGGTGCCGCGTTAGCCGATGATACGGAACGTAAGGCAGCAAAACACAGGAGCCGGGCAAACCCAACATTTGACCAAAGACATGATTCGGAGCTAATGCATATAATGCCTAACTCGAGACGCCGAACACTCCCTAAGGTGTTCGGTCTTTATAACAATGTGCAGAACAATGCCCTAAGCCCCTAGTGTCCAGGTACGGGCATGGTCCTCTGACGCGGCCGATGCCAAAACATCAGGCTCCGCTTTGGTTATAAGAAGAAACCAAGGGAGAATAACAACAAGAGACAGTAAAAAAGGTTTACGCAGGGTCTTAATCTGAAAAGAATCCTCGCAGAGAGGAACGTAGTTTGAAAAGAACTCGTGCGAAAAAAGTATATGTGAAACAAGAAATATAAATAAGTAAAGCGGGGTCTGTATGGACTCGCTGTTGTTTGTGCGCGCAGCCCCTTGTGAAGGGATGTGCGGCTAGGGAGCCCCTAGCCTACTGCCGGCCTCGTCTGTCCATGTCCGGGGTCTTTAAGTGACCCTCGCACTGAAATGATGCCACGTGGACCGGGCATCTTGAGTGTAAGAGACGCATAATGTGGTATGGCGTTGAAACGGACAAAAGCCTCTCGTCCCAAGAGTGCTTGATATCCACTTTTAAATGGGACGATATGAAAGATTAGTTTTTCGCGTCGAAAGTTGTTCGGTGATCCGAACACAACTTCTAGTAATAGGGAGCCTGTGCACTTGGCGTAAGGGCCTGGCGTCACTCCTTTGAAGGAAGTGCGGCTGTGTCGAATTTTAGTAGGGTCTATCCCCAACTTGCGGATTGTGTTTAGATACAGCAGGTTTTAGTCGCTGCCTCCGTCCATCAGGACTTGAGTAAATTGTAGCCCGTCGATTATAGGATCCAATATCAGGGCAGTCCATCCTGCGTTTCGAACGCTTCTGGAATAATCCAGGTGGTCGAAAGTTATTGGTTTTGATATCCAATCTCTATGGTCTGCTGGATTGGACCGTGCGAGGCTCTTTTTAGAGGGTGCCGCACTATTTTTTCGTATTATCACATGAAGTGAGTTTACTGCTTTGACCTCTTGTGGGAAAGTCTTTTGCTTTCCGGTGCTCTGTTGGTGGGGTTTATCGTCTTCGCTTGACGCGTCGAGCCCCTTGTGTTTGGCGTTTAGTCGGCCGGACTGTTTGAAAACCCAACAATCTCGACGGGTGTGGTTTGCAGGCCTTCCGTGGGTACTGTGGATTTGACATATCCGACCCAAAATCTTGTTTCAGTTGGATAGCTCGTCGCTGTCATCCTTAAGAGGCGGTGTTTTGTTGTTTGGCCGCGAGCTTTTGAATCCGGCGTTGACTGCCGTGCTCTTTGGGCTTTTCTCTTTGTTTCGGCGCTGCTCTTTTCTACACCGTGATTTTCCGTTTCCATCTCTTATCTCGGATGTACTTGGGTCGCTGGTGCTGCATCTTGCTAGCCAGCTATCCTCTCCCGCACAGAAGAGGGTCATGAGGCTTGTTAGCGCGGACATTGTCCTCGGTTTCTCTTGGCCGAGGTGTCTGGCAAGCCATTCGTCTCGGACGTTGTGTTTAAAAGCTGCTAAGGCTTCGGCGTCCGGACAGTCGACTATTTGGTTCTTTTTGGTGAGGAACCTATTCCAGAATTTGCGCGCTGACTCTCCGGGGTGTTGAGTTATATGACTTAGATCATCTGCATCTGGAGGGCGGACATAAGTCCCTTGAAAATTTGCTCTAAACGCGTCCTCGAGCTCTTCCCAACTTCCAACAGTGTTTTCTGGGAGGCTTTTAAGCCAATGACGGGCTGGCCCTTTGAGCTTGAGGGGTAGGTATTTTATGGCGTGGAGATCATCTCCTCTGGCCATGTGTATGTGTAGTATATAATCTTCTATCCAGACTCCAGGGTCTGTTGTTCCATCGTAGGCCTCTATGTTTATGGGTTTAAATCCTGCTGGGAATTCATGGTCCAGCACCTCATTGGTGAAACATAGTGGGTGTGTGGCGCCCCTGTATTTGGGTGTGCCACTATCTTCGGACACTTGACGTGTTGCATTGCTTCCTGGGGCCTTCTTCTTTGGCCCGTAAATGGACCTGACTGGGCCATCTGTCTTTCCAGGTTCATTAGTTGGTTTATGTGCGGCGCCGCTTTCAGAATTTGGCCTATGATCTGGCCGTCTATCCAGCCAGGCAGCCTCTTTATTTTTTGACTGTGGGGGCTCTATGGCCTCCTCATCAAATTCTGGCAGCAGCTTGCGCTTCGGGTAGCTCTTTGATTGGTGGCCATTGCCGTATTTATCCGCGGTTTTTAGCACTTTGCTCCACCTCATTCTGAGTGTGTCTTCCGCTGTTTTGATCTTCCGTTTTTCCTTCTTCAAGATTCTTGCGGTGGTGACGAGTCTTTTCCGAAGGTTTTTACTCTCCGGCGGCGTGTCCGGCATGAGGTCGTCCGGACTGTTGTTTTCGCCGGGCCTGGACTGATTATCTGACTCGTCCTGTTCGGATGATTGCTTATCTGCATGTTCGTGTCAAAACCGGCGGATCTCGGGTAGGGGGTCCCGAACTGTGCGTCTAGGTGGATGGTAACAGGAGACGAGGGACACGATGTTTTACCCAGGTTCGGGCCCTCTCGATGGTGGTAAAACCCTACGTCCTGCTTGATTAATATTGATGATATGGGTAGTGCAAGAGTGGATCTACCACGAGATTAAGGAGGCTAAACCCTAAAGCTAGCCTATGGTATGATTGTTGTAATGTATGTTGTCCTACGGACTAAAGCCCTCCGGTTTATATAGACACCGGAGGAGGCTAGGGTTACACAGAGTCGGTTACAATGGTAGGAGATCTACATATCCGTATCGCCAAGCTTGCCTTCCACGCCAAGGAAAGTCCCATCCGGACACGGGACGGAGTCTTCAATCTTGTATCTTCGTAGTCTGGGAGTCCGGCGGACGATGATAGTCCGGCTGTCCGGACACCCCCTAGTCCAGGACTCCCTCACCTGGCCCTTACGCCAAGTGCACAGGCTCCTTATTATTAGAAGTTGTGTTCGGGTCACCGGACAACTTCCGACGCGAAAAGCTAATCTTTCATGTCGCCCCATTCAAAAGTAGCTATCAAGCACTATTGGGACGTGAAGCTTTTATCCGCTTTAACGCAATACCACATTACGCATCTCTTACGCTTAAAATGCCCGGTCCACACGGCATCATTTCATTAAAAGGTCGTTTAAGACCCCGAACACGGCTAGACGAGTCCGGAATAAATAAGCTAGGGGCTCCCTAGCCGCACACTCCTTCACAAGGGGCTGCGCACATAAGCAATAATGAGCTAATATAGACTCAGCTTTATTCATTTATTAATATTTTTTATGCACTTTTTCGCACGATTTCCTTCCAAACTAAGTTCCTCTCTTTTTACAGATGAACAACGTGCACACCCGTCCAGGATACGGCACAACGGAGACACAGGCGCAAACGTGTAGTAGGGACCCGTTGCAAGGATTCTTTTCAGATTAAGACCCTGCGTAAACCTTTTTTATTGTCTCTTGTTGCTATAATCCCCTGGTTTTTCATGATAACCAGAGAGGAGACTGACGTTTTGGCATCGGCCTCGTCAGAGGACCTCGCACATACCTGGACACTAGGGGCTTAGGGCATTGTTCCGCCCGTTATTATAAAGACCGAACACCTTAGGGAGTGTTCGGCGTCTCGAGTTAGGCCTTATATGCATCAGCTCCGAATCATGTCTTTGGTCAAATGTTGGGTTTTCCCGGCTCCTGTGTTTTGCTGCCTTACGTTCCGTATCATCGGCTAACGCGACACCAGGAGAACTACTGCGATTGTGCCCCAGTTCGGCTGGGCGAGCACCTCAGTAGAGAAAGCTAAAAACTGACTGTCATGATACAGCGAGAGACTGGTCAACCACTCGATCGACCACCGGAATGTTTAGAATTCCTCCGCTTTGACGAAGGACCGTTTCCCGGTCAGGCACATACGCGCCCCGAATTCGGAGAGCGCGGTGCCCCCAGGGGCTATATCGTAGTCCCACCCTCGAACTCCAATGGCTAAGTGAAAGTGATAAAGCATTATAGTCCGGTTGCCTCGTTTGCTATGCTACCACCTCCTTAACAGGACCGAGACGTCGGATTAAGTGTGAAAATGCGCTATTTTTGCGAACACCCCCGCACCTTGTGCGTGGGGGCTGAAGCCGGCGACTGCCATCTTTCAGGTTATACATATGTATACATAAACGGCCGCACAGGAGATATTTCAATACTTGAACGCACAAGTACAAAAAGCGCCTACATCATAAACATTGTTTTATAAAATTAAACGTTCATTTGAACGTGAAATTTTTGAGCACTGCGACTCTATTACACGAGCACCACGCAGAACTTCCCCAAAATAGTGCTCGGCGGGTAACCGGCTCTCGTCCGAACCCTGGGTCGCAACAGTGGTGGCATCCATCTCCGTCCAATGTGTCTTCAAACGGCCGAGTGCCATCCGTGCACCCTCTATGCAGGCCGACCGCTTCATCGCCTTGATATGCGGCACCGCCCCAAGAAATTGCTGCAATAAGCCAAAATAGCTCTTTGGCTTGGGCCTATCCGGCCAGACATGAGTCACGATATCCGTCATGGCAAGTCCGGACAACCTATTCAGCTCAGCCCATTCGGCCAAGAAATTGCTGCAATAAGCTGAAATAGCTCGTCGCCTTGGGCCTCTCTGGCCAGACATGAGCCACGATGTCAGTCATGGCAAGTCCAGACAATCTATTTAGCTCGGCCCATTCGGCCAACCGATCAGTCAACGGAAGTGAACGATCCGGACTATGGAATTGAGACCAAAACAGCTCTTCCGTCTTGTGATCCTTCTGACTTCGGAAGTGCGCAACGGCATCCGCCGCACTCGCCGCTAAGTCCATATAAGGATCCTCCGGACCCCATAGCTGGCCAAGCTGGGCATACTTTGGATCCATAAACCTGCGGCGCAGCAGAAAAGGCTTGCCAGCCACAATGTCTCCGGCCTGGCGCAGCTCCTCCTTTATAGCCCGCATTGCAGAACGGGCATCCTTGGCTTCGGCGGTGGCCTTCCCCAGGTCTTCTCGCTCCGATAGGCGCTCCTTTTCAAGAGCCTCATTGCGGTCGGTAGCATCCTTCAACTTAACGGCCATTTCGGCCATCTCTTCCCTGCCTCGGCAGTGTGCAGCCCTTTCGGCTTCTAACTCCTCGGCCGCCCTCGAGGCAGCCACATCACTCCTTCTGGCTTGCTCCTTGGCTTGAGCAAGTTCTGCCCGAAGACTCTCCACAGCAGCGGCACCATCTGCGTCAAGCACAAATATTGTAAGAGGTGGGCTTTGGCTCCCTTAATAGGTGACTGCGGAGAAACAACTTACCTTGCGACTCATCAAGTCGCTTGTTGACTAGCGTGATGTCCGCATCCGCAACATCGAGTTGCCGCTTTAATTCAGCAACTCCATCAGTCCGGCCAGCCCCCGGACTGTCCACCACCTGCACAGGAAAGGCGACACTCAATACCTGCGATTTTGATCCTCGGCACGCTGTCGCTTTTGACAACCTACCGAGTCTCAGGGGCTACTATCTATACAGGGCGCACTTTATGTGCAAAACTGTCAAAAAGGGGTGTCATTTTTACATACCTCAAACCCCGCGAGCAAACTCCTGACCGCATTATGCAATCCGCTTTCGGCGGACGAAATCCTTCCAATCACCATACTCATCAATGCACGGTGATCTTCTGAGATGGACGCCCTCTCAAGCAGATCCTTCAGCTCCCCCGGCCGAACACTAGTCGGCGCCGAACTCTTCGGCTCTGCCGGGCTCGGGGATACCCTCCGTGATGACACTTCAGGCTCGTCCGCCCTATCTGACGGCACAGCGTACGGAGGCGTCTCGCTCTCCACCATCTCCGGACGAAGATCCCCCGAAGATGAGCTCATCTGAGAAGGTCGGAGATCCGAACTACAAGGTAAAAACTTCAGTTATCCTCAGAAGCACAAATAAGGATGTCTCTTATTGTCAAACTCCCTTTTCTCTACTTACGGCTCGCTGGAGGGCTGATTCTTTTTGGGAGACTGTGCGGCCGGGGCCTCCCCGGACGCAGGACCCTCCGGTGAAGATCTCTTCCCCACTTAGGGGCTTTGGCCTCCGGGTCTCCGGAGGCGGTCCTCTTCTCCCCCTGGAGGGAGGGATTCTCGATCCCTCCTTTTTCAAGAGCCTCCTTGGGCGAGGCGGTAGCTCCCTTATTTTCCCCTCCGCTTTCTTCTGAAGGCGCAACCTCCAGCATCTTGACCAGCACGGGATCCGGCGCGGTCTCTAGGAGGGGGGTCGGACACCGTATCATCTTTGCTTGCGCTATCCACTCCTGTTAAAGGACAACGGGTTAAAAGGCGAATTGTAGAAAGGCAAACAAATGGTATGTCCGAACACTGAGCTACTTACTTGAGTATCTGGGCGATTGCAGCTTAGGCCAGCGTCCTCGGTCAATTCCGGACACACCTCCCGTGATCCGAAGAACAATTTGTACATCTCCACGGGTGTCGAACCCATGAAGTGTTGGAGAATCCGTGGTCCCTCCGGATTCAACTCCCATAGCCGGAGAGGACGGCGTTTGCAGGGCAGGAGACGCCTAATCAGCATAACCTGCATCACCACGACCAGATCGATCTCCCTCGCCTGGAGGTCTCGAATCCGGCCCTGTAATAGGGGCACATCTTTTGACGGCCCCCAGTTGAGCCCTTGATTGACCCACGACATCAACCATCGAGGAGGTCCCGAGCAGAATACGGGCGGCGGCTTCTGCCTGCTGCCCTTCGGAGCGGTGATATAGAACCACTCCTGTTGCCATAAGCCAAGCTCCCCTTGGAAGGAGCCCTCGGGCCACGGAGCATCGGCCCTCTTACTCACGGCTTCCCCGCCGCACTCTGCTTGACACACCTCGATCATCTTCGGCTCCACATTGAAGGTCTTCAGCCACAGGCCGAAGTGGGGGGTGACGCGGAGGAAGGCTTCGCAGATGACAATAAATGCAGAAATATGGAGGATGGACTCCGGAGCCAAGTTATGGAATTCCAACCCGTAGTAGAACATGAGCCCTCTCACAAAAGGATCCATCGGGAATCCTAAACCCCGACGGAGGCGGGATACGAAGACGACATACTCGCCGGGCTCGGGCGTTGGGATGGCCTGCCCTTCGGCAGGCAACCTGTGCGAAATCTCGTAGGACAGGTACTTGGCCTCTCGCAGCTTTAGCACGTCCTCCTCCATGCATCCACCGGCCTTGAAGGTCGGAGCCGGACATTGTTGAAGGTCCGAAGCGCTCGAATCTGGGGCTCTGGGTGTTGGAACTTGGAGCAAGGAGAAGGTTCGATGGAGGATTGAAGAAAAGTAACGAGCCTTGGTCCTATTATAAAGAGGGAGAATACCGAGAGCCATCTCTGTGACCGTTCGAGACTCGCCTTCGATAGAGGGGGCGTGGCGACGGGCGCGGTTGGGTTACCCACGTCCGTATTGATGAGAATCTCGGGATAAGGGGAACACGATCTCTGCTTCGACAAGACGTGCCAAGGAAACCGCTTCGCTAAACGCGCTGAGGTGGTATAATAAAAAACGATTCAAGTAAAGGCTTGGTAGTGGCGTGACGTCATGCTACAAAATACGTCAGCAGATTGAGCTTGTGTACATAATATTCTCTCTACGGTGGTATGTGGAATTTATTTTGCAGAGCCGGACACTATCCTGGTGTTCACAATCTTCTATGAATTATTCGGAGGAGGAACCCGCCTTGCAATGCCGAACAATATGCGTGCCGAACTCATCGTCATTGAAGCCTGGTTCAGGGGCTACTGAGGGAGTCCTGGAATAGGGGGTGTCCGAACAGCCGGACTATCATCGTCAGCCGGACTCCAAGACTATGAAGATACAAGATTGAAGACTTCGTCCCGTGTCCGGATGGGACTTTCCTTGGTGTGGAAGTCAAGCTTGGCAATACGAATATGTAGATCTCCTACCATTGTAACCGACTCTGGGTAACCCTAGCCCTCCCCGGTGTCTATATAAACCGGAGGGTTTTAGTCCGTAGGACGAACAACCATTACAACAATCATACCATAGGCTAGCTTCTAGGGTTTAGCCTCCTTGATCTCGTGGTAGATCCACTCTTGTACTACCCATATCATCAATATCAATCAAGCAGGAGTAGGGTTTTACCTCCATCGAGAGGGCCCGAACCTGGGTAAAAACATCGTGTCCCTTGTCTCCTGTTACCATCCGCCTAGACGCACAGTTCGGGACCCCCTACCCGAGATCCGCCGGTTTTGACACCGACAGCAACCATCCAAACAAAGACCAATCTTTGGGTCATGACCAAAATTTTGGTTGAGGTATTGGTTGCCTATGATTTGGCCGACATTAGCAAGAAAAATGAACTAGAGTTGGCTAGAGTTCATTAGCACGCCAAAAAATGGCAACCATCCAAACAAATACCAATCTTTGTGTCATGACCAAAATTTTGGTAAGGTGCACTTTGGCCACAATCCAAACACACCCCAACACACGGCTCGTCGAGGATGCACAGGGCGCCGCGACGCGTCCGCGGAGTGGTGTAGCGTGGCCAACTGCATCCTCTGGACCTGAGACCATGCCAGGTCGTCTTGCTTTTTCAATGACATGCGGGGATCGCATTTGAGCAAAGGGCATCTCCAATGTTGCCACGACCGCAGCTGACTACCCTAGCACACCAAAGCCCTCGTCCCTCGTGCTGTCGCGCGATGCGTTCCCAGCCGGCACCAGCTGCCCGCATTCATGCCGTCCATTCGTATGTCGTCGTTAAGAGGCTCGGTGCCCGAGGAACCAACTCCGGTGACTTAATGACGCACCCGGATGCCTGGCCTCACCGGAATGCGCTACTTAAAGCGGCAACGCCCAGCTAACCTCCACACCATAGCGCATCGTCCTCCTACCTGGCACCACATCCGCCATGACTGCAAGTGCGAACGCTCTGCGGGAGAGCTTGTCTTTGGGGATGAAGCTCGAGGTCGCCGCCCTCGCTCAAGTCGCCTCTCGCGACGCAATAGCGGCGTAGCCGGACGCGGACGCGACCGCACAAGCGGTGGCCACGCTAGCGGCCGACGACGGGAGCAACATCAGCCATGTGTCCTACTTGCCACCGTCCAACGTCCGACACCGCCGAGGTCGGGGACTCCTCCGAGGATGAATAGGGCATGGGAGGCGGCAGGGCATGGTGTGCCAACTGGCCGGTCTGTATCCCGTGTTCTACTCTTCCTCGCCGGAGACCGCACCTTCACTTCACGGGTCTTGAACCCCGCCCCCATAAATAGAGATCGCAAATGGATGACGTTGGTCGCCGCCGTAGAATAGGTTTAGGGTTGGGTTTCTTTTATTTTTCTGTCCTATAAAAGTTCGAAATGTAATGAAAATCTGCCGTGTTTGCATTAATCTCGGCCGATGTATATGAACTTTCACAATAATATACATATTGTAGGAGTACTAGCAAGATGCCCGTGCGTTGCATGGAAGATCAAGATCTTGTGGGAGAAAAGGATGAACGAGGGAAAGCTTTATCTGCAAATGTGGAGAGGAGTGCGGGTAAATTGTCATAGTTTCCTTCCTATCCGTTAGATATAGATCGGACGGCCTATATTGCAGGATGACAGGCACACCATCATCACCAACTCTGCTTTTTATTGAACAGAGACAAATCTAAAAAACCCAACTAAGCCAACCTCCCAGCATATCGCGCGGGAAAAGACCCGGCCGCGCCGTTTTAGTCGGGTTTACCAGATTACTAGTAGTAGTATCGATGGATCGCGCGAAGCAACACTTTTTTTTGAGGGGGCGGAGCACCTAGTTTAAAAGGAAAAAAGGCGGTACACTCACAGCACTCCTGTCGTGGTCGCATTGCATCCCACACACGTTCGGTCCTGCACACGGTTCACGCAAACGGAATGCGCTTTGGCTTGCCTCTTCACTGACACGTGGGATTGCACTTGGAGAAACCGACCATGCGCCAAACTCCCACGCCCACCGCGCGAAAATCCTCCCCTTCCCCCACAAAAATTCCCCCCAATTCCGATTCAACGGCCCTCCGGCCAAATATTCCCCAAACCCCCCTCCCCCCTGTCCCCCTCCACTCCATTCGCTCCGCCAAAGTCGCCCTCCCCGCCGCGCCGATACGTCGGCGCCGCGGTTCGTCAAGGGGACGCACGGCGATCCTCTCGCTCCCACAGTACGCTCTCGTAGACTGCCGACCTCTAGCCGCGCCGCCACCTCTGGCTACGTTCTTGTGGAGGCGCGCGGCGGTCAGCACTGCCACCGCTGGCGACGTTCATGTGGAGACGTACGGTGGTCAGCTTCTCCCATGGTACGCGCATTCTAGACTGAGGCCCCGTTCATGTCGGTGTAGCACTGAATGTTAGCTGATAGACGTTGTTAATCTCACCATTTGCCGAAGTAGTTTACTGTCAATATGATCTCCTTAAGAAGCTTCCTTGCCCTGTTCTGCACTCAATCTACTTAGCTGAGATGGCATGCCAAGGCCGATTAGTTGCTAAAATATCCTTCCATATATTTATTGTGACGTAGATTGCCATAGTCTAGTAGCCAATCTGTTAGGTGAAATAGCTCTACACCGTTTTATACTCGATCTTTGTTGCTGCGATGGCCTTCGATAGTTCGATGGCTGTGTGCTCGGCCTCATTCACTGCTGAAATAGCCTGCCATAATTTAGCACTCAAATCTGTTTGCTGAATTAGCTTTACATATATTTCGTTACTTAGATCTGCTCGTCCAAATATCTTGCCATAGCTTTAGACATCGACCTAGGTATTTTTTTCTGACTTCAATTAAAAGCATATATGTTTTTCCTGTAATATCTAGTAGAAGAACTAATTTGTATGTCTAACAGATGGACAGGACTTGGATAACTTCTGCTCAAAGATTCTCCGCTGCATATGTCGAGGGGGTTGAAAACTTCATGAACTTTATCAGAGCTGAGTACGGTGGTCCGAAATCAGATGTGCTCTGCTCGTGTAGCAGTTGTATGAATTCAGTTACAAGACCCTAGTCAACTGTGCAAAATCATCTACACTTGTATGGGATGTCGGTCACATATACTAGGTGGGTTCATCATGGTGAAACTGTGAACGTCAATGTTATTGACTACGTGGAAGCAGCAGATCACCATCTTGATCTGCCTGATGCCAGGTGGAAGAGGAGGAGGAGGTGGTGGTGGCGGATCCAGTGAGTTTGACCAACATTGAAACAATGCTATGAAATGCTCGTGCATTCTGTGAACTTTCACCTGCAGAAGAAAAACGGTGGGCCCGCATGTCGGAACAATGCAACGTTGCTGTCACCCCAGGAAATAAGTTGTTAGTATTATCAGCTATGGTCACCTTTCTTCAGGTGAAGACATCTGAGCGGATGACCAACAAATCATTTGATGCGATGTTGGCTGCTTTCCGCAAATATTTCCCAGATGCGTCTGAGCTGCCACACACCTACAATAAAATGAAGAATTTCCTTTGTGCAGTTGGAATTGGATATGATATGATCCATGTTTGTAAGAATAATTGTGTTTTGTTCCGGAAGGATTATGCCAACTTAAGTGAATGCCCGAAATGCAAATCATCAAGATGGAAAGATGGCGATGTTGTGAAGAGGGTTCCTCATAATGTTCCGAGTGTTGGAAATATGCCCTAGAGGCAATAATAAAATGGTTATTATTATATTTCCTTGTTCATGATAATTTTCTATTGTTCGTGCTATAATTCTATTAACTGGAAACCGTAATACATGTGTGAATACATAGACCACAACATGTCCCTAGTGAGCCTCTAGTTAACTGGCTTGTTGATCAATAGATGGTCATGGTTTCCTGACCATGGACATTGTATGTCATTGATAATGGGATCACATCATTAGGAGAATGATGTGATGGACAAGACCCAATCCTAAGCATAGCACAAGATCGTATAGTTCATTTGCTAAGAGCTTTTCCAATGTCAAGTATCATTTCCTTTGACCATGAGATTGTGCAACTCCCGGATACCGTAGGAATGCTTTGGGTGTACCAAACGTCACAACGTAACTGGGTGGCTATAAAGGTGCACTACAGGTATCTTTGAAAGTGTCTGTTGGGTTGGCACGAATCGAGATTACGATTTGTCACTCCGTATGACGGAGAGGTATCTCTGGGCCCACTCGGTAATGCATCATCATAATGAGCTCAATGTGACTAAGTAGTTAGTCACGGGATCATGCATTACAAAACGAGTAAAGTGACTTGCCGGTAAAGAGATTGAACGAGGTATTGGGATACCGATGATCGAATCTCGGGCAAGTAACGTACCGATTGACAAAGGGAATTGTATACGGGATTGCTTGAATCCTCGACATTGTGGTTCATCCGATGTGATCATCGTGGAACATGTGGGAGCCAACATGGGTATCCAAATCCCACTGTTGGTTATTGGCCGGAGAGATGTCTCGGTCATGTCTGCATGGTTCCCGAACCCGTAGGGTCTACACACTTAAGGTTCGGTGACGCTAGAGTTGTTATGGGAAATAGTATGTGGTTACGGAAGGTAGTTCGGAGTCCCGAATGTGATCCCGGACGTCACGGAGAGTTCCTGAATGGTCTGGTGGTGAAGATTGATATATTGGACGAAGGGTATTGGAGTCCGGAAGTGTTCCGGGTGTACCAGGCTATGGCCAGCATGATCGAAAGATGTTTCGGGAGCCCTGACAAGTGTTGGAGGGCCTCATGGGCCAAAGGGGAAGGGGCAAACCATCCCACTAAGGGGATGTGTCCCCTCCCACCCCATCTCACGTAACATGGAGAGGTGGGGGCGCCTCCCCTAGGGCAGCCACCCCTCCCGGCTTGGGGGGAAAGTTTCCTAGGGGTGGGGGCGCCCAAACCCATCTAGTGATTCCCCTGTGGCCGCCACCCCTCCCCTAGGGAACCCTAGGGCGCCACCTCCACCACCTTCCCCCTATATATAGTGAGGGAGAGAGAGGGCAGCCGCACCCCTTCCCTTGGCGCAGCCCTCTCCTCCTCCTCCTCCTCCTCCTCCTCCGTAGTGCTTAGCGAAGCCCTGCTGGAGAACCACGAGCTCCACCATCACCATGCCGTCGTGCTGTCAGAGTTCTCCCCCAACTTATCCTCTCCCCTTGCTGGATCAAGAAGGAGGAGACGTCCCCGGGCTGTACGTGTGTTGAACGCGGAGGCACCGTCCGATCGGTGCTAGATCGGATCTTCCGCGATTTTAATCGCCGCGAGTACGACTCCATCAACCGCGTTCTTGCAACGCTTCCGCTTAGCAATCTTCAAGGGTATGAAGATGCACTCCCTCTCTCTCTCTCTCGTTGCTAGAATCTCCATAGATTGATGGTGATGCATAGAAAATTTTGAATTATTGCTACGTTCCCCAACAGTGGTATCAGATCTAGGTCTATTGCTTAGATTCTATGCACGAGTAGAACACAAGTAGTTGTGGGCGTTGGTTTGTTCAATTTTCTTACCGTTACTAGTCCTATCTTGATTCGGCGGCATCGTGGGATGAAGCGGCCCAGACCGACCTTACACGTATGCTTACGTGAGACAGGTTCCACCGACTGACATGCACTTGTTGCATAAAGGTGGCTAGCGGGTGCCAATCTCTCCCACTTTAGTCAGATCGGATTCGATGAAAAGGGTCCTTAAGAAGGGTAAATAGCAATTGGCATATCACCGTTGTGTCTTTTGCATAGGTAAGAAACGTTCTTGCTAGAAACCCATAGCAGCCATGTAAAACATGCAACAACAATTAGAGGACGTCTAACTTGTTTTTGCAGGGTATGCTATGTGATGTGATATGGCCAAAAGAATGTGATGAATGATACATGTGATGTATGAGATTGATCATCTTCTTGTAATAGGAATCACGACTTGCATGTCGATGAGTATGACAACCGGCAGGAGCCATAGGAGTTGTCTTAATTTATTGTATGACCTGCGTGTCATTGAAAACGCCATGTAATTACTTTACTTTGTTGCTAAGCCGTTAGCCATAGTAGTAGAAGTAATAGTTGGCAAGACAACTTCATGAAGACATGATGATGGAGATCATGATGGTGGACATCATGGTGTCATGCCGGTGACGAAGGTGATCATGTCGTGCCTCAAGATGGAGATCAAAGGCGCAAGATGATATTGGCCATATCATGTCACTTTATGATTTGCATGTGATGTTTGTCATGTTTACATCTTATTTGCTTAGAACGACGGTAGCATAAATAAGATGATCCCTCATTAAAATTTCAAGAAAGTGTTCCCCCTAACTGTGCACCGTTGCGAAAGTTTATTGTTTCGAAGAACCACGTGATGATCGGGTGTGATAGATTCTAATGTTCACATACAACGGGTGTAAGCCAAATTTACACACGCAAAACACTTAGGTTGACTTGACGAGCCTAGCATGTACAGACATGGCCTTGGAACACAAGGGACCGAAATGTCGAACATGAGTCGTATAGTAGATACGATCAACATGGAGATGTTCACCGATGATGACTAGTCCGTCTCACATGATGATCGGACACGGCCTAGTTGACTGGGATCATGTATCACTTAGATGACTAGAGGGATGTCTATCTGAGTGAGAGTTCATTAGATGAAATTAATTATCATGAACATAGTCAAAAGGAATTTGCAAATTATGTCGTAGCTTGCGCTTTAGTTCTACTGTTTAAGATATGTTCCTAGAGAAAATTTTAGTTGAAAGTTGATAGTAGCAATTATGTGGACTGGGTCCGTATACTAAGGATTGTCCTCATTGCTGCACAGAAGGCTTATGTCCTTAATGCACCGCTCGGTGTGCTGAACCTCGAGCGTCGTTTGTGGATGTTGCGAACATCTGACATACACGTTTTGATGACTACGTGATAGTTCAGTGTGTAATGTTAAACGGTTTAGAATTAAGGCACCGAAGATGATTTTGAAACGTCGCGGAACATATGAGATGTTCAAAGGGCTGAAATTGGGATTTCAGGCTCGTGCCCATGTCAAGAGGTATGAGACCTCTGACGAGTTTCTTAAGCCTGCAAACTAAGGGAGAAAAGCTCAATCGTTGAGCATGTGCTCAGATTGTCCGAGTACTACAATCACTTGAATCGAGTGGGAGTTAATCTTCCTTAAGAGATAGTGATGGTTCTCCAAAGTCATTGCCACCAAGCTACTAGAGCTTCGTGATGAACTATAACATATCAGCGATAGATACGATGATCCTTGAACTATTCGCGACGTTTGACACCGCGAAAGTAGAAATCAAGTAGGAGCATCAATTATTGATGGTTAGTAAAACCACTAGTTTCAAGAAGGGCAAGGGCAAGGGCAAGAAGGGATACTTCATGAAACGGCAAAATCAGTTGCTGCTCTAGTGAAGAAACCCAAGGTTGAAACCAAACCCGAGACTAAGTGCTTCTGTAATGAGGGGAACGGTCACTGAAGCAGGACTACCCTAGATACTTGGTAGATGAGAAGGTTGGCAAGGTAGACAGAAGTATATTGGATATACATTATATTAATGTGTACTTTACTAGTACTCCTAGTAGCACCAGGGTATTATATACCGGTTCGGTTGCTAAGTGTTAGTAACTCGAAATAAAAAGCTATGGAATAATAGGAGACTAGCTAAAGGTGAGATGACGATATATGCTGGAAGTGTTTCCAAGGTTGATGTGATCAAGCATCGCATGCTCCCTCTACTATCGAGATTGGAGTTAAACCTAAATAATGGTTATTTGGTGTTTGCGTTGAGCATAGACATGATTGGATTATGTTTATCGCAATACAGTTATTCATTTAAGGAGAATAATGGTTACTCTGTTTATTTGAATAATACCTTCAATGGTCTTGCACCTAAAATGAATGGTTTATCAAATCTTGATCGTAGTGATACACATGTTCATGCCAAAAGATATAAGATAGTAATGATAGTATCACATACTTGTGGCACTGCCATTTGAGTCATATTGGTATAGAACGCATGAAGAAGCTCCATGTTGATGGATCTTTGGACTCACTCGTTTTTAAAAGGATTGAGACATGCGAACCATGTCTATTGGTATATATGCATGAAGAAACTCCATGCAGATGGATCATTTGGACTCACTTGTTTTTGAATCACTTGAGACATGCAAATAATACCACATGGGCAAGATGACTGAAAGGCCTCGTTTTCAGTGAGATGGAACAAGAGAGCAACTTGTTGGAAGTAATACATTTGATGTGTGCAATCCAATGAGTGTTGAGGCATGCAGTGAATACCGTTATGCTCTTACTTCACAGATGATTTGAGTAGATTCTTAGTATATTTACTTGATGAAACACAAATCTGAATTATTGAAAGGTTCAAGTAATTTCAGAGTGAAGTTGAAGACCGTCGTGACAAGAGGATAAAATGTCTATGATATGATCAAAGAGATAAATATCTGAGTTACGAGTTTGGCACACAATTAAGACATTGTGGAAATTGTTTCACAACTAATACCGCCTGGAACACCATAGTGTGATGGTGTGTCCGAACATCGTAACTGCACCCTATTGGATATGGTGCATACCATGATGTCTCTTATCGAATTAACACTATCGTTTATGGGTTAGGCATTAGACACAACCGCATTCACTTTAATAGGGCACCACACAATTCCATTAAGATGACACCGTATGAACTATGGTTTAGAGAAACCTAAGCTGTCATTTCTTATAAAGTTTGGGGCTGCGACGCTTATGTCAAAAAGTTTCAGGCTGATAAGCTCGAATCCAAAGCGGATAAATGCATCTTCATAGGACACCCAAAAATACTTGGGTATACCTCCTGTCTCAGATCCGGAATCAAAAGGGATTGTTTCTAGAATCGAATCCTTTCTCAAGGAAAAGTTTCTCTCGAAAGAATTGAGTGGGAGGATGGTGGAGACTTGATGAGGTAATTGAACCTTCACTTCAACTAGTGTGTAGCAGGGCACAAGAAGTTGTTCTTGTGGCGCCTACACTAGTTGAAGTGGAAGCTGATGATAGTGATCATGAAACTTCAGATCAAGTCACTACCAAACCTCGTAGGTCAACAAGGATGCGTACTGCTTCAGAGTGGTGCAGTAATCCTGTCTTGAAGGTCATGTTGCTAGACAACAATGAACCTGTGAGCTATGGAGAAGTGATGGTGGGCCCGGATTCCGACGAATGGCTCGAGGCCATAAAATCCGAGAGAGGATCCATGTATGAAACCAAAGTATAGACTTTGGAAGAACTACTTGATGGTCGTAAGGCTGTTGAGTACAGATGTACTTTAAAAGGAAGACGGACAATGATGGTAAGTGTCACCATTAAGAAAGCTTGACTTGTCGCTAAGATGTTTTCCAAAAAGTTCAAGGAGTTGACTATGATGAGACTTTCTCACTCGTAGCGATGCTAAGAGTCTGTTGGAATTAAATTAGCGGTTACTGCATTATTTATGAAATCTTGCAGATAGGATGTAAAAAACATTGTTTCCTTGACAATTTTCTTGAGGAAAGGTTGTATATGATACAACCAGAAGGTTTTGTCAATCCTATAAGATGCTAACAAGTATGTAAAGCTCCAGCAATCCTTCTAAGGACTGGAGTAAGCATCTCGGAGTTGGAATATACACTTTGATGAGATGATCAAAGATTTTGGGTTTATACAAAGTTTATGAGAAACTTGTATTTCCAAAGAAGTGAGTGGGAGCATTATAGAATTTCTGATGGGTATATGTTGTTGACATGTTGTTGATCAGAAATGATGTAGAATTTATGGAAAGCATATAGGGTTGTTTGAAAGGTGTTTTTCAATGAAAAGCTGGATTAAGCTACTTGAATATTGAGAATCAAGATCTATAAGGATAGATCAAAACGCTTAATAGTACTTTCAAATGAACACATATCGTGAGAAGATTTTGAAGGAGTTCAAAATAGATCGGCAAAGAAGGAGTTCTTGGCTGTAAGGTGTGAGTATTGAGTAAGACTCAAGACCTGACCACGGCAGAAGAGAGAGAAAGGACGAAGGTCGTCCCCTATGCTTTAGACGTAGGCTCCACAATATGCTATGCTGTGTACCGCACCTGAAGTGTGCCTTGCCATGAGTCAGTCAAGGGGTACAAGTGTGATCCAGGAATGGATCACAGGACAATGGTCAAGGTTATCCTTAGTAACTAGTGGACTAAGGAATTTTCTCGATTATAGAGGTGGTAAAAGAGTTCGTCGTAAAGGGTTACGCTGATGCAAACTTTGACACTAATCTTGATGACTCTGAGTAGTAGACCGGATTCGTATAGTAGAGCAGTTATTTGGAATAGTTCCAAATAGCGCGTGGTAGCTGCATTTAGGAGATGACATAGAGATTTGTAAAGCACACACGGATCTGAAAGATTCAAACGTGTTGACTAATAACCTCTCTCACAAGCGAGATATGATCAAACAACATGGGTGTTGGATTCATTACAATCACATATTGATGTGAACTAGATTATTGACTCTAGTGCAAGTGGGAGTGACGGAGTCCTGGACTAGGGGTTGTCCGGACAGCCGGACTATCATCGTTCGCCGGACTCCAAGACTACGAAGATACAAGATTGAAGACTCCGTCCCGTGTCCGGATGGGACTTTCCTTGGCGTGGAAGGCAAGCTTGGCGATACGGATATGTAGATTTCCTACCATTGTAACCGACTCTGTGTAACCCTAGCCCTCTCCGGTGTCTATATAAACCGGAGGGCTTTAGTCCGTAGGACACAACATACATTACAACAATCATACCATAGGCTAGCTTTAGGGTTTAGCCTCCTTGATCTCGCGGTAGATCCACTCTTGTACTACCCATATCATCAATATTAATCAAGCAGGATGTAGGGTTTTACCTCCATCAAGAGGGCCCAAACCTGGGTAAAACATCGTGTCCCTTGTCTCCTGTTACCATCTGCCTAGACGCACAGTTCGGGACCCCCTACCCGAGATCCGCCGGTTTTGACACCGACATTGGTGCTTTCATTGAGAGTTCCTCTGTGTCGTCACCGATAGGCTCGATGGCTTCTTCAATCAACAATGCTGTCCAGGGTGAGACCTTTCTCCCCGGACAGATCTTCGTATTCGGCGGCTTCGCACTGCGGGCTAATTCACTTGGCCATCTGGAGCAGATCGAAAGCTACCCCCTGGCCGTCAGGTCAGGTTCGGAAGCCTAAACTTCACGGCCGACATCCGCGGGGACTTCGTCTTCGACGGTCTCGAGCCACAGCCAAGCGTGCCACACTGTTATGATGGGCATGATCTAGCTCTGCCTCCAAACAATGCCTTGGTGGCCGCACAAGAATCCGCTCCGTCCCTTAGTCCGGAGCCGATCGCCCAGATCAAGGACCGGTGGTTGGACACCGCCTCGGGGGCTTCAACTTCCACGGCGATGGAGCCGAACACTAACCTTGTCCCTCGCGAAGCTCGTGACTCCGAGGTGCCGGACTCCTTGCCGGACTCCGGACCTCCCATGCCCCTGCCAATCGAATTTGATTGGGCGCCGGTTATGGAATTCACCGCTGCGGACATCTTCCAACACTCGCCCTTTGGCGACATCCTAAATTCGCTAAAGCATCTCTCGCTATCCAGAGAGTCCTGGCCGGATTATGGCCAGGATGGTTGGGATACGGATGACGAAGAAATTCAGAGCCCACCCACCACCCACTTTGTAGCCACTGTCGATGATCTAACCGACATGCTAGACTACGACTCCGAAGACATCAACGCTATGGACGACGATGCCGGAGACGAACAGGAACCAGCGCCTACAGGGCACTGGAAGACCACCTCGTCATACGACATATACATGGTGGACACCCTAAAAGATGGGGACGGCGAAGAAGCAGCGGAGGCAGATTCCTTAAAGAAACAGCCCATGCGCCGGCGTCAGCGGCACCGCTCTAAATCCCGCCACAGCAAGAATGGAGATTCCGGCACAGGAGATAATAATACCCCAGAGAGTGCCGAAGATAATCCCCTCCAGCAAGACTCAGCGCAGGAGGATGCAGAAGCAAGCCCTCGTGAGAGGGCGGCAGACGAAGAGGTCGAGGACTATAACTATATACTTCCCTCCGAAGATGAGGCAAGCCTCAACGATGACGAATTCGTCGTGCCCGAGGATCCCGTCGAACAAGAGCGTTTTAAACGCAGGCTTATCGCCACGGCAAATAGCCTAAAGAAAAACCAGCAGCAGCTTCAAGCTGATCAGGACCTACTGGCCGATCGATGGACCGAGGTCCTCACGGCCGAAGAGTATAAACTCGAACGCCCCTCCAAAAGCTACCCAAGACGCAAGTTGCTCCCCCGATTAGAGGAGGAAGCATACATACCTTCATCACAAGCACACGACACGGCAGACCGACCACCTCGTGGTCGCGATAGAGAGGCATCCAGGCCCTCCACCAAGACCGTACCCGGCATTGCTCCAAAAGTACGAAGCCAAGAGGGAACGCGCCGGACTTGCGAGATGTATTGGAGGACAAAGCAAGGCAATCCAGATCCATCTACGGATCACGAGGGCGCCCCACGACCCACGACGAATACCGTCGCGCCAGATACAATAACTCCGGCCGGGCCGAACACAGCAGACAACACTCTCTCGAGCTACGTCGTGATATTGCTCAATGTAGAGGCACCGCACACCCGCTATGCTTCACTGACGAAGTAATGGATCATCAAATCCCTGAAGGGTTTAAATCCGTAAACATCGAATCCTACGATGGCACAACAGATCCCGCGGTTTGGATCAAATATTATCTCCTTCACATCCATATGGCCCGCGGCGACGATCTCCATGCCATCAAGTATCTCCCGCTCAAGCTTAAAGGACCAGCTCGGCATTGGCTTAACAGCTTGCCCGCAGAGTCAATTGGGTGTTGGGAAGACCTGGAAGCCGCATTCCTTGACAACTTCCAGGGCACGTATGTGCGGCCACCAGACGCCGATGACCTAAGCCACATAATTCAGCAGCCAGACGAATCGGCCAGAGAATTCTGGACACGGTTCTTGACAAAGAAAAACCAAATCATCGACTGTCCGGATGCAGAGGCCCTCGCAGCCTTCAAACATAACATCCGCGACGAGTGGCTAACCTGGCACCTGGGATAGGAAAAGCCGAAATCCATGGCAGCCCTCACATCATTGATGACCCGCTTTTGCGCGGGAGAGGATAGCTGGCTAGCTCGCAGCAACAACCTCAGTAAAAATTCTGGCAGTCCGGATACTAAGGACCACAATGGCAGGTCGCGTCGAAGAAAAAATAAACGTCGCATTAACGGCGACGACAAGGAGGATACGGCAGTCAACGCCGGATTCCGAGGCTCTAAACCCGGTCAGCGGAAGAAGCCATTCAAAAGAACCACTCCGGGTCCGTCCAATTTGGACCGAATAATCGACCGCTTATGCCAGATACATGGCACCCCTGAAAAGCCAGCTAACCACACCAACAGAGATTGCTGGGTGTTCAAGCAGGCAGGCAAGTTAATTGCCGAAAATAATGACAAGGGGCTAAACAGCGACGACGAGGAAGAGACCCAACCGCCGAACAATAGAGGACAGAAGGGTTTCCCCCCACAAGTGCGGACGGTGAACATGATTTACGCAACCCATATACCCAAGAGGGAGCGGAAGCGTGCACTAAGGGATGTATACGCAATGGAGCCAGTCGCCCCGAAGTTCAATCCATGGTCCTCTTGTCCGATCACTTTCGATCGAAGAGACCATCCGACCAGCATCCGCCATGGCGGATTCACCGCATTGGTTTTAGACCCAATCGTCGATGGATTTCACCTCACGAGAGTCCTGATGGACGGCGGCAGTAGCCTGAACCTGCTTTATCAGGATACAGTGTGCAAGATGGGCATAGACCCCTCAAGGATTAAACCTACAAAGACAACCTTTAAAGGCGTCATACCAGGTGTGGAGGCCAATTGTACAGGCTCAGTCACACTGGAAGTGGTCTTCGGATCCCCGGATAATTTCCGAAGCGAGGAGTTAATCTTCGACATAGTCCCATTTCGCAGCAGCTATCACGCTCTGCTCGGACGAACCGCGTTTGCAAAGTTCAACGCGGTGCCGCATTATGCATACCTCAAGCTCAAGATGCCAGGCCCTTGTGGAGTCATCACGGTCAACGGAAATACGGAACGCTCCCTCCGAACGGAGGAACATACAGCGGCTCTCGCGGCAGAAGTACAGAGCAGCCTTTTAAGGCAATTTTCGAGTCCGGCCGTTAAACGGCCGGATACAGCCAAACGCGCCCGAAGCAACACCATCCAAGACCACCTGGCACGATCCGAGCACGCGTAGCAATGCGGCCCTAACCCCCACCCTCGCATGATCGCAAGAACAACCCTCCGCGTACACCATTATGCTTTGGAGATACCATGGGCGTAGGGGAAGGGGCACGACCACAATAGACCCAGAGTGCGGCTCGACCACACCAGGGGCTCGCAAGTGTGCCACCCTTTCTTATTATTATTTTCCTTCTTTGTATACACAGGAATCCGTTAGCCAGAGGCCCTGTCCGGCGGTGAACCTGCCGAACTCATGATGCAACAGCCGCGGAAGCAAGAATGCGTCGACGAACACTCAGGTGGTCTCAATTACGATCATGAAATTTGATTATATACACCAAGTCCGCAGCCCATCCCTAGAGGGGGACATGTTTAACTAGTCCAAAACCCTTGCTTACCACACTATTTGTATCAGTCCGCACTCATAGCAGACTTCCTTTAATAAATGATGCAGGACCTTTTTGCCTATTATTACATATATATGTTCATTACATGACATCTTGCACCCATATATTTTGGTACGGACTAATACACCAGGGGCTTATGTTCCCCACATTATGGTGTGATAAGTCCGAACACTTTCACAAGTGCGGCACCCCGAACTTATAGCATTATATGAATCGGCTCCGAATCATGTCTTGGGTCAACAGTTGGGTTTGCCCGGCTCCCACGTTTTGGTGACTTACGTTCCGTTTCGTCGGCTAAGGTGGCACTGGGAGAACCACTGCGATTGCGCCCCGGTTGAGCTGGGCGAGCGCCTCAGTGGAGAAAGCTAAAACTGACTGGCATGATAAGGCGAGAGACTGGTCGCTGTTCGAGAGGTCTTTTTGGGTCCTTAAAGACTCACGCCGCTTCGAGCGAAGTTCTGGATAATGTCCGACGAAGGCGTGGATAGCGCCTCGAATTCGGTCTTCCGAATACTAGGGGCTTCGCCGAAATTTAAAATTATAGAATTCTATGGCTAAGTGAGAGTGTTCAAGCATTATAAGTCCGGTTGCCTTGTTCGTTGTGTTGAGCGCCTCCCTAGATGGACCCAACAATGGGAATAAGAGTGCTCAAGTTATCCCGAACACCCCAGCACTTGCGGCTTGGGGGCTGAAGCCAACGACTTGCCATCTCTCAGATTTTATAAACGGCCGCACAGAAGGTAATATTTTAAATTAAACAAGCGTTGCTTAAAGCGCACATGAACAAAGTCTTCAGCGCACAGGATAATACATAGCGAGTTTACTCAAAAATTACATCTCTAGGGCATTCATCCGCAATATCGCGGGCTCCCTTCAGGACAGTTTTATAATACATTTCGGGCGTACGATACTACTTGCCCGGTGGCGGCGGGTCAGTAAGAAGCCTCTCCGCATCCAGCCTGCCCCAGTGCACCTTTGTGCGGGCAAGGGCCCGACGAGCACCTTCAATACAGGCGGAGCGCTTGATGACCTCCACCCAGGGGCATGCATCCACCAGCCGCCGCACAAGGCCGAAGTAGCTCCCAGGCATGGCCTGTCCAGGCCATAGCCGGACTATAAGGCCCTTCATGGCCTCCTCATCTACCTTGTGGAGTTCGACCAGCTGCTTCAGCTGGTCGCTTGGGGGCACCGGATGGCCAGCCTCAGCGTACTAAGCCAGAAGACCTTCTCCGTTGAGCTCCCCTCCTCGCCACGGTAGAATGCGGCGGCATCGGACACACTACACAGCAGATCTGCAAACGCCCCTGGAGAGCTCTGAATGCGGGTAAGTGTCAGGTAGTTTACATTAACATGCTTGCTTTGCATGAAAAATGCCTTACCCGCCGCTATCTTCTTCACATCTTCAGCCTCCTGAAGGGCCTTACGGGCCTCGGCCTTGGCGGACTTGGCACTTTCGAGAGCCAGGCGAGCTCGGACTCTCGAGTCTTGGAGTCGCGCTCCAAGCTCTCATGCTTCTCCATGAGAGCCTGGAGCACTTGCCGCACTGCCGCCACCTGTGCCTCCTGCTTTTCTCGCTCTGCCCGTTCCGCGGCCGCACTACGTTCGGCCGCGAACACAGCCTCCTTCAGGGCTGCCGCCTCGTTTGTGGCCCTTGCAATACCCATATTATCCTTGTTAATTTTATTGCGACCAAAATCCTTTTCTGTAAGGTAAAAATTCAAAGTGGTGCTACTCACCTTCTTTGTCCTCGAGCTGCCTCTTGGCATGGCCGAGCTCTCGCTCGGACCGCTCGAGATCTTGCTTTAATGTACCAACCTCCGCAGTCAGTGCGGCAGAGGTCAGCAGCACAGCCTGCAAACCCATATTGACATAATTTATTAGCAACCTGCGAATATCTTTTTAGATCCTCAGTCCGGCTTTTCTTTCCGAACACCGAACCGAGCATCAGGGGCTACTGTCTATGTGGTATTACATTACATAACTTTAACTTCTTACCTCAAAGCCTGTTAGAAGGCTACTGCAGGCTTCGGTCAGCCCGCTCTTGGCGAGCTGAACCTTCTGAATCACCACACTCATAACAGTGCGGTGTTCTTCCTCGATGGAAGCGCCTTTGAGCGCCTCCAGCAAGTTGTCCGGCGCCTCCGGTTGGACGGAGGCCGCCGGTGTCACGGTCTTGCCCTTCTTTCGAAGGGGCCGCCTGCCGGACTCTGGAACCACTATAGTTCCGACGTAGAGTCCGACGCAAAGTCCGGGAGGCTGCCTTGTGGCGCCTCCGGATCCTCCTCCTGATGGGTCCCTTTCTGGGATCCCATCTCGGCGTCCTCATCGGCGCGGGGGGTATAGGCAGTCGGAAGTGAATCCACATCCGACGGGGCCAACGACCCGCTCGATGAAGTGGGGAAATCATCATCGGCCGGACTGCGGGCAGTATGCGGCATTAGTAGGACACTATGTGACACGAAAGAAATTGCATATCAGGGATCCGGATACTTATGATCTCGCCGGAGGCCTGGCCCTTGAAGGCCACTCCTCGTCGCCAACGTCGGTGTTGGCGGAGCTGTCCGGGGGAATAGTTCTCCCCCTCTTGGACCCTTCGGCCTCCACTGTTGGGGAAGCCTTCCTCTTCCTCTCTCCCCCCTCCGGGAGAGAGTCTTCTGCCTCCTCCTCGTCTTCGGGGGAGGAGTCCGCCTCGTCGTCGGACGCCTGATTACGGGAACTCTTTCGAGTGCCCGTGGCCACCTTCTTGGCCTTCTTCTCCGGCACCATGTGCGGTGCCGGAACCAGCAGCCCCGCTAGACGGGCATCCACTGGGTCTTCTGGCATGGGAGCCGGGCAGATGAGCTTCTCGGCCTTCTTCATCCATTCCTGTCAAAGGAAAAGGGAGATTGAAACCCTCTTAGAATCAATGTATTTACAACAAGTGTCCCGTAAAGGGGTAGAATCACTTACCTCGTCAGCCGGATGCTGCGAGTGAAATCCATGATCTTCTGTCGTGGATGCGGGGGCTTCGGCGCCCTTAAGTAGCACCCTCCAGGCGCCTTCGTACGTCGTGTCAAAGAGCCCGCTCAGCGCCTGGTGCTGTTCCGGATCGAACTCCCACAGATTGAATGCCCGTTCTTGGCATGGGAGGATCCGGCCCTATGAGCTTGACTTGGACCACGTCGACAAGCCTGAGCTTCTTGTTCACCAGCTTCTGGATACAGGCTCGGAGTCCCGTCAGCTCCTTCGAATTACCCCACAGCAAGCCCTTCTCTTTCCAGGAGGTGAGCTGCGTAGGGATACCAGATCTAAACTCGGGGGCCGCCGCCCACGTAGGGTCGCGCGGCTCAGTGATATAGAACCACCCCGATTGCCACCCCTTGACGGAGTCCACGAAGGCCCCTTCAAACCATAGGACGTTGGGCATCTTGCCCAACATGGCGCCTCCGCACTCCGCCTGCGTGCCCTTCACTACCTTCGGCTTGACGTTGAAGGTCTTGAGCCACAAGCCGAAGTGGGGCCGGATGCAGAGGAGGGCCTCGCACACGACGATAAACGCCGTGATGTTGAGGATGAATTTCGGCGCCAGATCGTGAAAATCCAGGCCATAGTAGAACATGAGCCCCCGGACAAAGGGGTGAAGTGGAAAGCCCAGTCCGCGGAGGAAGTGGGGAAGGAAAACGACCCTCTCATGAGGCCCGGGGGTAGGGATGAGCTGCCCCTCGTCGGGCAGCCGGTGCGCGATGTCGCCGGAAAGGTATCCGGCGCTGCGCAGCTTTGTGATATGCTCCTCCTTAACGGTGGAAGCCAACCATTTGCCTCCCCCTCCGGACATGGTCGGAGAAGGTTGAGATGAGATGCGCGAATTTGGGCGTTGGAGCTTGAGTGCGCGGAGGTGGATAAGCAAAGGAGGAAGAAGGCGTGGGTGAAAAGGTGAATCCTTATCCCTTATATATAGGCGGGCGAAGACTATGCGTCCCCCACTAGCCTGGTAAAACTCGCTTATCTCCCAAGCGCCACCATCAATGGCGCGGTTGGGTTACCCACGTCCGTATTGATGAGAATCCCGGAATAAGGGGAACACGATCTCTGCTTCGACAAGACGTGCCAAGGAAACCGCTTCGCTAAACGTGCTGAGGTGGTATAATAAAAAACGATTCAAGTAAAGGCTTGGTAGTGGCGTGACGACATGCCGCAAAATATGTCAGCAGATTGGACTTGTGTACATTTTATTCTCTCTACGGTGGAATGTGGAATTTATTTTGCAGAGCCAGATACTATCCTGGTGTTCATGATCTTCTCTGGATTATTCAAAGGAGGAACCCGCCTTGCAATGCCGAACATTATGCGTGCCGGACTTATCGTCATTGAATCCTGGTTCAGGGGCTACTGAGAGAGTCCTGGACTAGGGGGTGTCCGGACAGCCGGACTATCATCGTTCGCCGGACTTAAAGACTACGAAGATACAGATTGAAGACTCCGTCCCATGTCCGGATGGGACTTTCCTTGGCGTGGAAGGCAAGCTTGGAGATACGGATATGTAGATTTCCTACCATTGTAACCGACTCTGTGTAACCCTAGCCCTCTCCGGTGTCTATATAAACCGGAGGGCTTTAGTCCGTAGGACACAACATACATTACAACAATCATACCATAGGCTAGCTTTAGGGTTTAGCCTCCTTGATCTCGCGGTAGATCCACTCTTGTACTACCCATATCATCAATATTAATCAAGCAGGACGTAGGGTTTTACCTCCATCAAGAGGGCCCGAACCTGGGTAAAACATCGTGTCCCTTGTCTCCTGTTACCATCCGCCTAGACGCATAGTTCGGGACCCCCTACCCGAGATACGCCGGTTTTGACACCGACAGGGAGACTGTTGGAAATATGCCCTAGAGGCAATAATAAAATGGTTATTATTATATTTCCTTGTTCATGATAATTGTCTATTGTTCGTGCTATATTGTATTAACTGGAAACCGTAATACATGTGTGAATACATAGACCACAACATGTCCCTAGTGAGCCTCTAGTTGACTGGCTCGTTGATCAATAGATGGTCATGGTTTCCTGACCATGGACATTGGATGTCATTGATAACGGGATCACATCATTAGGAGAATGATGTGATGGACAAGACCCAATCCTAAGCATAGCACAAGATCGCATAGTTCATTTGCTAAGAGCTTTTCTAATGTCAAGTATCATTTCCTTTGACCATGAGATTGGGCAACTCCCGGATACTGTAGGAATGCTTTGGGTGTACCAAACGTCACAACGTAACTGGGTGGCTATAAAGGTGCACTACTGGTATCTCCGAAAGTGTCTGTTGGGTTGGCATGAATCGAGATTGGGATTTGTCACTCCGTATGACGGAGAGGTATCTCTGGGCCCACTCGGTAATGCATCATCATAATGAGCTCAATGTGACTAAGTAGTTAGTCATGGGATCATGCATTACGGAACGAGTAAAGTGACTTGCCGGTAACGAGATTGAACGAGGTATTGGGATACCGATGATCGAATCTCGGGCAAGTAACGTACCGATTGACAAAGGGAATTGCATACGGGATTGCTTGAATCCTCGACATTGTGGTTCATCCGATGTGATCATCGTGCAACATGTGGGAGCCAACATGGGTATCCAGATCCCGTTGTTGGTTATTGGCCGGAGAGATGTCTCGGTCATGTCTGCATGGTTCCCGAACCCGTAGGGTCTACACACTTAAGGTTCGGTGACGCTAGAGTTGTTATGGGAAATAGTATGTGGTTACCGAAGGTAGTTCGGAGTCCCGAATGTGATCCCGGATGTCACGAGGAGTTTCGGAATGGTCCGACGGTGAAGATCGATATATTGGACGAAGGGTATTGGAGTCCGGAAGTGTTCCGGGGGTACCAGGCTATGGCCAGCATGATCGAAAGGTGTTTCGGGAGCCCCGGCAAGTGTTGGAGGGCCTCATGGGCCAAAGGTGAAGGGGCAAACCAGCACACTAAGGGGCTCTGCGCCCCTCCCACCCCATCTCACGTAACGTGGAGAGGTGGGGGCGCCTCCCTGAGGGCAGCCACCCCTCCCAGCTTGGGGGGCAAGTTTCCTAGGGGTGGGGGCGCCCAAACCCATCTAGGGTTTCTCCTGTGGCCGCCACCCCTCCCCTATGGAACCCTAGGGCGCCTCCTCCACCCCCTTCCCCCTATATATAGTGAGGAAGAGAGAGGTGTTGGGGAACGTAGTAATTTCAAAAAAATTCCTACGCACACGCAAGATCATGGTGATGCATAGCAACGAGAGGGGAGAGTGTTTTCTACGTACCCTCATAGAACGAAGCGGAAACGTTAACACAACGTAGAGGAAGTATTCGTACGTCCTCCCGGTCCAACCGATCCAAGCACCGTTACTCCGGCACCTCCGAGTTCTTGACACACGTACAACTCGATGACGCAACCCGATATCCGATCCAGCAGAGGCGCGGGGAGGAGTTCCGTCAGCACGACGGCGTGGTGACGATCTTGATGTTCTCCTGTCGCAGGGCTTCGCCTAAGCACCGCTACAATATGACCGAGGTGTAATATCGTGGAGGGGGGCACCGCACACGGCTAAGGAACGATCTCAATGATCAACTTGTGTGTCTATGGGGTGCCCCCACCCCGTATATAAAGGAGGGAGGGAGGAGGAGGCCGGCCCAAGGGGGAGGCGCGCCCTGGGGGGGCAAACCTACTCCAAGTAGGTTTGGCCCCCCTTTCCTATTAGGAGTAGGAGAGGGAAGGAAGAGGGGGGAGGAGAGAAGGAAAGGGGGGCCGGCCCCCCTCCCAATTCGGATTGGGCTTGGGGGGGTGCGCCCCCTCCCTTGCTCCTTTTCCCTCCCTTCCACTAAGGCCCAATAAGGCCCATATACTTACCGGGGTGTTCCGGTAACCTCCCGGAACTCCGGTATAATCCCAACCTCATCCGGAACCTTTCCGGTGTCCAAATATATCCGTCCAATATATCAATCTTTATGCCTCGACCATTTCGAGACTCCTCGTCATGTCCGTGATCATATCCGGGACACCGAACAAACTTCGGTACATCAAAATACATAAACTCATAATATAACTGTCATCGAAACCTTAAGCATGCGGAAACTACGGTTCGAGAACAATGCAGACATGACCGAGACACGTCTCCGGTCAATAACCAATAGCGGGACCTAGATGCCCATATTGGTTCCTACATATTCTACGAAGATCTTTATCGGTCAAACCGCACAACAACATACATTGTTCCCTTTGTCATCGGTATGTTACTTGCCCGAGATTCGATCATCGGTATCCAATACCTAGTTCAATCTCGTTACCGGCAAGTCTCTTTACTCATTCCGTAATACATCATCTCGCAACTAACTCATTAGTTGAAGTGCTTGCAAGGCTTAAGTGATGTGTATTACCGAGAGGGCCTAGAGATACCTCTCTGACATTCGGAGTGACAAATCCTAATCTCGAAATACGCCAGCCCAACAAGTACCTTCATAGACACCTGTAGAGCACCTTTATAATCACCCAGTTACGTTGTGACGTTTGGTAGCACACAAAGTGTTCCTCCGGTAAACGGGAGTTGCATAATCTCATAGTCATAGGAACATGTATAAGTCATGAAGGAAGCAGTAGCAACAAACTAAACGATCGGGTGATAAGCTAACGGAATGGGTCATGTCAATCAGATCATTCAACTAATGATGTGATCCCGTTAATCAAATAACAACTCTTTGTCCATGGTCAGGAAACATAACCATCTTTGATTAACAAGCTAGTCAAGTAGAGGCATACTAGTGACACTCTGTTTGTTTATATATTCACACATGTATTATGTTTCCGGTTAATACAATTCTAGCATGAATAATAAACATTTATCATGATATAAGGAAATAAATAATAACTTTATTATTGCCTCTAGGGCATATTTCCTTCAGTCTCTCACTTGCACTAGAGTCCATAATCTAGATCACATCACCATGTGATTAACATTGATAGTTCACATCATCATGTGATTAACACCCATAGTTCACATCGCCATGTGACCAACACCCAAAGGGTTTACTAGATTCAGTAATCTAGTTCACATCGCTATGTGATTAACACCCAAAGAGTACTAAGGTGTGATCATGTTTTGCTTGTGAGACAATCTTAGTCATTCAGATCCGTTATGTATTTTGCAATTTTCTATGTCTACAATGCTCTGCACGGAGCTACTCTAGCTAATTGCTCCCACTTTCAATATGTATCTAGATCGAGACTTAGAGTCATCCAGATCAGTGTCAAAACTTGCATCGACGTAACCCTTTACGACGAACCTTTTTGTCACTTCCATAATCGAGAAACATATCCTTATTCCACTAAGGATAATTTTGACTGCTGTCCAGTGATCTACTCCTAGATCACTATTGTACTCCCTTGCCAAACTCAGTGCAGGGTATACAACAGATTTGGTACACAGCATGGCATACTTTATAGAACCTATGGCCAAGGCATAGGGAATGACTTTCATTCTCTTTCCATCTTCTGCCGTGGTCAGGTTTTGAGTCTTACTCAATTTCACACCTTGTAACACAGGCAAGAACTCTTTCTTTGACTGTTCCATTTTGAACTACTTCAAAATCTTGTCAAGGTATGTACTCATTGAAAAAACTTATCAAGCGTCTTGATCTATCTCTATAGATCTTGATGCTCAATATGTAAGCAGCTTCACCGAGGTCTTTCTTTGAAAAACTCCTTTCAGACACTCCTTTATGCTTTGTAGAATAATTCTACATTATTTCCGATCTACAATATGTCATTCACATATACTTATCAAAAATGCTGTAGTGCTCCCACTCACTTTCTAGTAAATACAGGCTTCACCGCAAGTCTGTATAAAACTATATGCTTTGATCAACTTATCAAAGCGTATATTCCAACTCCGAGATGCTTGCACCAGTCCATAGATGGATCGCTGGAGCTTGCACACTTTGTTAGCTCCCTTTGGATCGATAAAACCTTCTGGTTGCATCATATACAACTCTTCCTCCAGAAACCCATTCAGGAATGCAGTTTTTACATCCATTTGCCAAATTTCATAAATTGTGGCAATTGCTAACATTATTCGGACAGACTTAAGCATCGCTACAGTTGAGAAAATCTCATTGTAGTCAACACCTTGAACTTGTCAAAAACCTTTTGCGACAAGTTGAGCTTTGTAGATAGTAACACTACTATCAACGTCCGTCTTCCTCTTGAAGATCCATTTATACAATATGGCTTGTCGATCATCGGGCAACTCCACCAAAGTCCACACTTTGTTCTCATACATGGATCCCATCTCAGATTTCATGGCCTTAAGCCATTTTGCGAAATCTGGGCTCATCATCGCTTCCTCATAGTTCATAGGTTCATCATGGTCTAGTAACATGACTTTCAGAACAGGATTACCGTACCACTCTGGTGCGGACCGTACTCTGGAAGACCTATGAGATTCTGTAGTAACTTGATCTAAAGTTTCATGATCATCATCATTAGCTTCCTTACTAATTGGTGTAGAAATCACTGGAACTGATTTCAGTGATGAACAATTTTCCAATTCGGGAGAAGGTACAGTTACCTCATCAAGTTCTACTTTTTTCCCACTCACTTCTTTTGAGAGAAACTCCTTCTCTAGAAAGGATCCATTTATTAGCAACGAATGTTTTGCCTTCGGATCTGTGATAGAAGGTGTACCCAACAATTTCCTTTGGGTATTCTAGGAAGACGCACTTCTCCGATTTGGGTTTGAGCTTTATCAGGATGAAACTTTTTCACATAAGTATCGCAGCCCCAAACTTTAAGAAACGACAACTTTGGTTTCTTGCTAAACCACAGTTCATATAGTGTCGTCTCAACGGATTTAGATGGTGCCCTATTTAATGTGAATGCAGTTGTCTCTAATGCACGATCCCAAAATGATATTGGTAAATCAGTAAGAAACATCATAGATTGTACTATATCCAATAAAGTATGGTTATGACGTTCGGACACACCATTATGATGTGGTGTTCCAGGTGGCATGAACTTGTGAAACTATTCCACATTGTTTTAATTGAAGACCAAACTCGTAACTCAAATATTTGTCTCCGCGATCAGATCGTAGAAACTTTATTTTTCTTGTTACGATGATTTTTCCACTTCACTCTGAAATTCTTTGAACCTTTCAACTATTTCAGACTTATGTTTCATCAAGTAGATATACCCATATCTACTCAAATCATCTGTGAAGGTCAGCAAATAACGATACCCGCCACGAGCCTTAACACTCATCGGATCGCATACATCAGTATGTATTATTTCCAATAAGTCAGTTGCTTGCTCCATTGTTCCGGAGAACGGAGTCTTAGTCATCTTGCCCATGAGGCATGGTTCGCAAGCATCAAGTGATTCATAATCAAGTGATTCCAAAATCCCATCAGCATGGAGTTTCTTCATGCGCTTTACACCAATATGACCTAAACGGCAGTGCCACAAATAAGTTGTACTATCATTATTAACTTTGCATATTTTGGTTTCAATATCATGAATATGTGTATCACTACGATCGAGATCCAATGAACCATTTTTCATTGGGTGTGTAACCATATAAGGTTTTTATTCATGTAAACAGAACAACAGTTTATTCTCTTACTTAAATGAATAACCGTATTGCAATAAACACGATCAAATCATATTCATGCTCAACGCAAACACCAAATAACATTTATTTAGGTTCAACACTAATCCTGAATGTATAGGGAGTGTGCGATGATGATCATATCAATCTTGAAACTCCTTTCAACACACATCGTCACTTCACCCTTAACTAGTTTCTGTTTATTCTGCAACTCCCGTTTCGAGTTACTACTCTTAGCAACTGAACCAGTACCAAATACCGAGGGGTTGCTATAAACACTAGTAAAGTACACATCAATAACATGTATATCAAATATACCTTTGTTCACTTTGCCATCCTTCTTATCCGCCAAATTCTTGGGGTAGTTCTGCTTCCAGTGACCAGTCCCTTTGCAGTAGAAGCACTTAGTCTCAGGCTTAGGTCCAGACTTGGGCTTCTTCACTTGAGCAGCAACTTGCTTGCCGTTCTTCTTGAAGTTCCCTTCTATCCCTTTGCCCTTTTCTTGAAACTAGTGGTCTTGTTAACCATCAACACTTGATGTTCTTTCTTGATTTCTACCTTCATCGATTTCATCATCATGAAAAAACTCGAGAATCATTTTCATCATCCCTTGCATACTATAGTTCATCACGAAGTTCTACTTACTTGGTGATGGTGACTAGAGAATTATGTCAATCACTATCTTATCTGGAAGATTAACTCCCACTTGATTCAAGCGATTGTAGTACCCAGACAATCTGAGCACATGCTCACTAGTTGAGCGATTCTCCTCCATCTTTTAGCTATAGAACTTGTTGGAGACTTCATATCTCTCAACTCGGGTATTTGCTTGAAATATTAACTTCAACTCCTGGAACATCTCATATGGTCCATGATGTTCAAAACATCTTTGAAGTCCCGATTCTAAGCCATAAAGCATGGTGCACAAAACTATCAAGTAGTCATCATATTGAGCTAGCCAAACGTTCATAACGTCTGCATCTGCTCCTGCAATAGGTCTGTCACCTAGCGGTGCATTAAGGACATAATTCTTCTGTGCAGCAATGAGGATAAACCTCAGATCGCGGATCCAATCCGCATCATTGCTACTAACATTTTTCAACACAATTTTCTCTAGGAACATATCAAAATAAACATATGAAAGCAACAATGCAAGCTATTGATCTTACAACATAATTTGCAAAATACTACCAGGACTAAGTTCATGATAAATTTAAGTTCAATTAATCATGTTACTTAAGAACTCCCACTTAGACAGACATCTCTCTAGTCATCTAAGTGATCACGTGATCCAAATCAACTAAACCATAACCGATCATCACGTGAGATGGAGTAGTTTTCAATGGTGAACATCACTATGTTGATCATATCTACTATATGATTCACGCTTGACCTTTTGGTCTCTGTGCTCCGAGGCCATATCTGCATATGCTAGGCTCGTCAAGTTTAACCTGAGTATTCCGCGTGTGCAAAACTGGCTTGCACCCGTTGTAGATGGACGTAGAGCTTATCACACCCGATCATCACGTGGTGTCTGGGCACGACGAACTTTGGCAATGGTGCATACTCAGGGAGAACACTTCTTGATAATTAGTGAGAGATCATCTTAAAATGCTACCGTCAATCAAAGCAAGAATAAGATGTATAATAGATAAACATCATATGCAATCAAAATATGTGACATGATATGGCCATGATCATCTTGTGCCTTTGATCTCCATCTCCAAAGCATCGTCATGATTTCCATCTTCACCGGCACGACACCATGATATTCATCATCTTGATCTATATCAATGTGTCATCACATGGTTGTCTCACAAACTATTCCTCTTGCAACTATTGCTATCGTATAGCGATAAAGTAAAGCAATTATTTGGCACTTGCATCTTATGCAACAAAGAGACATCCATAGGGCTTCTACCAGTTGCCGATAACTTCAACAAAACATGATCATCTCATACAACAACTTATATCTTATCACATCTTGACCATATCACATCACAACATGCCCTGCAAAAACAAGTTAGACGTCCTCTACTTTGTTGTTGCAAATTTTACGTGGCTGCTATGGGCTGAGCAAGAACCGTTCTTACCTACGCATCAAAACCACAATGATAGTTTGTCAAGTTGGTGCTGTTTTAACCTTCGCAAGGACCGGACGTAGCCACACTTGGTTCAACTAAAGTTGGAGAAACTGACACCCGCTAGCCACCTGTGTGCAAAGCACGGCGGTAGAACCAGTCTCGCGTAAGCGTACGCGTAATGTCGGTCCGGGCCGCTTCATCCAACAATACCGCCGAACCAAAGTATGACATGCTGGTAAGCAGTATGACTTATATCGCCCACAACTCACTTGTGTTCTACTCGTGCATATAACATCAAACCATAAAACCTAGGCTCGGATGCCACTGTTGGGGAACGTAGTAATTTCATAAAATTTCCTACGCACACGCAAGATCATGGTGATGCATAGCAATGAGAGGGGAGAGTGTTGTCTATGTACCCTCATAGACCGAAGCGGAAGCGTTGACACAACGTAGAGGAAGTAGTCGTACATCCTCCCGGTCCAACCGATCCAAGCACCGTTACTCCGGCACCTCCGAGTTCTTGACACACATACAGCTCGATGACGCACCCCGATCTCCGATCCAGCAGAGGCGCGGGGAGGAGTTCCGTCAGCACGACGGCGTGGTGACGATCTTGATGTTCTCCTGTCGCAGGGCTTCGCCTAAGCACCGCTACAATATGACCGAGGTGTAATATCGTGGAGGGGGGCACCGCACACGGCTAAGGAACGATCTCAATGATCAACTTGTGTGTCTATGGGGTGCCCCCATCCCGTATATAAAGGAGGGAGGGAGGAGGAGGCCGGCCCAAGGGGGACGCGCGCCCTAGGGGGGGCAAACCTACTCCAAGTAGGTTTGGCCCCCCTTTCCTATTAGGAGTCGGAGAGGGAAGGAAGAGGGGGGAGGAGAGAAGGAAAGGGGGGGCCGGCCCCCCTCCCAATTCGGATTGGGCTTGGGGGGGGCGCCCCCTCCCTTGCTCCTTCTCCCTCCCTTCCACTAAGGCCCAATAAGGCCCATATACTTACCGGGGGTTCCGGTAACCTCCCGGAACTCCGGTATAATCCCAATCTCATCCGGAACCTTTCCGGTGTCCAAATATATTCGTTCAATATATCAATCTTTATGTCTCGACCATTTCGAGGCTCCTCGTCATGTCCGTGATCATATCCGGGACACCGAACAACCTTCGGTACATCAAAATACATAAACTCATAATATAACTGTCATCGAAACCTTAAGCGTGCGGACCCTACGGTTCGAGAACAATGTAGACATGACCGAGACACGTCTCCGGTCAATAACCAATAGCGGGACCTGGATGCCCATATTGGTTCCTACATATTCTACGAAGATCTTTATCGGTCAAACCGCACAACAACATACGTTGTTCCCTTTGTCATCGGTATGTTACTTGCCCGAGATTCGATCGTCGGTATCCAATACCTAGTTCAATCTCGTTACCGGCAAGTCTCTTTACTCGTTCCGTAATACATCATCTCGCAACTAACTCATTAGTTGAAGTGCTTGCAAGGCTTAAGTGATGTGTATTACCGAGAGGGCCCAGAGATACCTCTCCGACATTCGGAGTGACAAATCCTAATCTCGAAATATGCCAACCCAACAAGTACCTTCAGAGACACCTGTAGAGCACCTTTATAATCACCCAGTTATGTTGTGACGTTTGGTAGCACACAAAGTGTTCCTCCGGTAAACGGGAGTTGCATAATCTCATAGTCATAGGAACATGTATAAGTCATGAAGGAAGCAGTAGCAACAAACTAAACGATCGGGTGCTAAGCTAACGGAATGGGTCATGTCAATCAGATCATTCAACTAATGATGTGATCCCGTTAATTAAATAACAACTCTTTGTCCATGGTCAGGAAACATAACCATCTTTGATTAACAAGCTAGTCAAGTAGAGGCATACTAGTGACACTCTGTTTGTCTATATATTCACACATGTATTATGTTTCCGGTTAATACAATTCTAGCATGAATAATAAACATTTATCATGATATCAGGAAATAAATAATAACTTTATTATTGCCTCTAGGGCATATTTCCTTCAAGAGGGCAGCCGCACCCTTCCCTTGGCGCAGCCCTCTCCTCCTCCAACACCTCCTCCTCCTCCGTAGTGCTTAGCGAAGCCCTGCTGGAGAACCACGAGCTCCACCATCACCACGCCGTCGTGCTGTCGGAGTTCTCCCTCAACTTCTCCTCTCCCCTTGCTGGATCAAGAAGGAGGAGATGTCCCCAGGCTGTACGTGTGTTGAACGCGGAGGCGCTGTCCGTTCGGTGCTAGATCGGATCTTCCGCGATTTGAATCGCCGTGAGTACGACTCCATCAACCGCGTTCTTGTAACGCTTCCGCTTAGCAATCTTCAAGGGTATGAAGATGCACTCCCTATCTCTCTCTCTCTCTCATTGCTAGAATCTCCATAGATTGATCTTGGTGGTGCGTAGAAAATTTTGAATTATTGCTACGTTCCCCAACACTGAGACATTTTCCAATTACACCAAGATTGCAGAGGTTGTTTCATGATGCTGAAACAAGAGAGGATGTACCGTGGAATTCTAGGAACCAGGAGTACAGAGATTAGAATGTAATGAGCCATCCATCTCATGGTAGTGAGTGGAAAAGCTTCAATGATAAACACAAAGAGTTTGCTGCTGACCCAAGAAACATTAGACTTGGCTTAGCTTCAGATAGATTTAACCCATTTGGCCACCAGAGCGCCACATATAGCATGTGGCCAGTGCTTGTTATCCCTTACAACATGCCTCCAAATGTCTGCACCAAAGAATCAAACTACATGATGGCCTTGCTCATCCCAGGTCCAAAAAGTCCTAGAAAGGATTTTGATTTGTTCATGGAGCCTCTTGTGGAGGAACTTCAATAGCTATGGAAGGGTGTTCTCACTCGAGACCTATATAGCAGCCCACCAGCTGATTTCTTTCTGCATGCTATTGTAATTTGGTGCATCCATGATTATCCGGCTTTGGGCACTATGTCAGGGAAAACGACACATGGTTACAATGCATGTGTTCGCTGTGACAGGAATCCACTGTCATACACAATACTTAGCAAGATCTGTTACATTGGACACCGTCGTTTCCTTGCCAAGGACAAGCTGCATCCTAGAAAATACCGAAGACATGTGTTCAATGCAAAGCATGGAAACCGTGATGCGCCAAAGAGGCTCACCGCTGATGAGTTGCAAGTGGAATTAGAGAAGGTCAGGCATATTATACCAGGAAACCATCCTGGTAATGGTAGCGGAAAAAGGAAGCGTGGCACGGTAGAAGAGAGATTATTGTTTACCCGCAGGTCTACTTTGTGGGACTTGGAGTATTGGAAAGATTTGGATCTGCGGCATAATCTTGATGTGATGCACATCGAAAAATATATGTGACAGCATTATCGACACACTTCTTAACATTGAAGGCAAGACGAAAGATACCTTAAAATCTAGGATTGATTTGACACACCTGGGTATCAGAAAGGATTTGCAGGTGCAAGATGAAGGTAAACCACGGGATATGGCACCAACTATGTACGTCTTGGACAAGGTAAAAAGAAAAGAATTCTGCGAGGTCCTGTCACGTGTGAGATTCCCACATGGATTTGCTTCCAACCCTGAAAGGAGAGTCAGTGTAGATGGAAACAAGGTACAAGGGTTGAAAACTCATGACTGCCATGTCCTACTTCAAAGGGTTTTACCTATTATCCTTAGAGGATTGGGCCGCCCTGACTTATACAGAGCAGTTGTAGAGTTGGGACAATTCTTCAGGGAACTCTGCAGTAGAAATATCAGGATAGATGCTTTGGAGCGTCTTAGAGACAAGATACCAACTATCCTATGTGACCTTGAGAAGATATATCCTCCATCCTTCTTTGATGTGATGGTGCATTTGGCTGTTCATCTACCTGATGAGGCACTACTTAGAGGTCCAGTACAGTATGGCTGGATGTACCCTATTGAAAGGTGGCTAGGCACTTTCAAGGGCTATGTTAGGAACAGAGCTAGACCCGAGGGTTCCATTGCAGAGGCCTACATTGCTACAGAAGCGTTGACATTCTGCTCAAAATACATTGAAACAGCTGATCAGCTTAGCAAAGAGGTGGGTGAAGACAACCCTGGGCTCAATATTTTCGATTGTTCTGTTCGAGTTACAGGGAAGAGTCAACAAGAGGACAAACCTAAAGATTTGGACAAAATGGTTTGGTATGTGTTGAATAAACTGTCCTGAGATACTACCTTATATCAAGTAAGTGTAGTACTGCAGCTTATACATAGTAATCTACTAAAATTGCAGCACATTCTTATATATTTAGATGTTTGACGCGATCACTATGTTGTGCAGCATCTACAAAGAGGAGTTACTGCCGCAAAATCCAAGAAACATTGACAAACTGGTTATGGCAGGATTTGCGAAATGGTTCAAGAACCATGTAAGCTTTTGAAGTGCACTGTCAGTTTTTTTAATATATTGAGTACATAAGATGATCAGCTTGTCTATTTCCAAACAATAGGTTAAGAAGATGCGGGAGGATGGGCAGGCAGTTGATGATGCCCTTTACTCACTAGCAATGGGTCCTAATACTCGGGTAAGACATTATCAATCTTGCGTTGTTGGAGATGTGCGCTACAACACCCTTGCACGAGACGAAGGCAGGAAGACACAAAACAGTGCCATCATGAGCACGGATACGTATGACCAAGAGATAACTGAAATGTATGCTAACATAACAAACATTGTTCAATTGCAGTATATCTCCAGTTTCGAGGATCATTGGTGTGTGGTTCTGTTGTGTTGTCGTTGGTATAACCTATTTTCCAGGATCGCAAAACCCAGAGCTGATGATTATTTCAAATCCATCAATGTCAAGGCAGCGTACCAGACCAACGAGCCTTTTATTTTGGCAAATCAAGCAACACAGATATTTTTCTTGAAAGACACATTTGCACGTAGCGATAACTAGAGAGTATTGCAAAGGTTTGAGCAGAGGAATTCGTTTAATGAAGTTGCACAACAAGATGATGCTTACACTACTCCTGATGTACAAGATAACACAGATGTTCCTAATATCTTTGAGAACCATCACGTCAATGACGCCAGCAAAAAGATTGCCTGTCGTGCTGTGGACATACAAGAGTTGATCAGGAAGAAGCCAACGTTCGAGGACGTTGAGGACGAAGAAGAAGATGACACCGTGGGGAAAGACTGATACACATGGCGAAGATGTTGACGCTGCTACTGCATGATGATTACATTGCTTCTGTCGTATTTTCCTGTCAGAAGATATTTTTTTATCTACTATGTGAAATTGTGTTTGCTATGACAACTGAAACCTGATGAACATGTTGTTTAGTATTTTGTTGTGAGAACATCACTTGTTATGTATGCTGATTTGTGTCTGGTGATTGTATGACAACTAAAACATGATGACATTGTTGTTTAGTTGTACTCATATTTGGCTTTGAAACTTGAATTTGATGACATAGTTTGCTGTCGGACTGCAATTTTCTCGACGTCTTCGAATGAGAACAAAGCTGACCCGACAGGGCCTCTGCTATTTATTTATTTTTATGAGCAAAAATGGATACCCCCTGATTTCCGTTAATAGAAATCATTAGATGTTCACAACCAAGTTAGTAAAAAAATCAATGACTAGACTCAACTTCGGCCAAGGAGTTGGAAAGGGGGCTACCTACAGGCAGTCGGCTCTGATACCAACTTGTGACTCCCTCGATTCAATCTTACACTAATCATACACGCAAATGTGTACGATCAAGATCAAGGACTCACGGGAAGATATCACAACACAACTCTAGACACAAATTAAAATAATACAAGCTTTATATTACAAGCCAGGGGCCTCGAGGGCTCGAATACATAAGCTCAAAAACACAAGAGTCAGCGGAAGCAACAATATCTGAGTACAGACATAAGTTAAACAAGTTTGCCTTAAGAAGGCTAGCACAAAAGCAACATTGATCGAAAAGGCAAGGCCTCCTGTCTGGGAGCCTCCTAACTACTCCTGGTCATCGGCGGTCTCCGTTACATGGTAGTAGGCACCCTCGGGGTAGTAGCAGTCGTCAAAGGTGTCATCTGGCTCCTGGACTCCGTCATCTGGTTGCGTCATCCGAGAAGAATGGAAAAGGGGAAAAAGAGGGAGCAAGGCAACCGTGAGTACTCATCCAAAGTACTCGCAAGCAAGGATCTACACTACAAATGCAACATTATCAAAGGAAGGCTGTATATGTGGACTAGGCTGCAGAAATGCCGGAATAGAGAGAAGGCCTAGTCCTTTCGAAGACTAGCATCTTCTGGAAACCACCATCTTGCAGCAACAGGAGGGAATAGAGTAGCATAAAGTAAAGTAGTAGTAGTATTATCAACCTCGGCCAGAGATCCTTTCTCGACTCCCTGCGAGAAAGCAATCCCAGAGCCATACTATCCAATTGTCATCACAATCCAATTCTCATCACCATCCAATTCTCATCACAAGTATCCAGTTCTAGTTGTATCGGTCGGGATACAACTCCAAGTGTCTATTACCGTAGGATAGGCTATCGATAGATGTCTTCCCTGCAGGGGTGCACCAACTTACCCACCACGCTTGATTAACTCCGGCCAGACACACTTTCTTGGGTCATGCCCGGCCTTGGCCAAACAATACGCTGCAACCCGACCTAGGCTTAATAGAGAGGTCAGCACGCCGGACTAAACCTATGCCCCCGGGGGTCATGGGCCATCTCCCCGGTAACTCTTGCACATTGCGTGGGCGGCTGGTGAGCAGACCTAGCTACCTCCTTCAACAAGGTAGGTGCTTATGTAGTCCAACCCGGCACGCGCCGCTCAGTCGCTGATGTCTATTAAGCTTCGGCTGATGTATACGACGCAGAACGCCCATGCTATGCCCACGTGATGGTTAGTGCTATCAGGCCAGAGGCCCCTTGGATCAAATATCCAAATCGTAGTGGATTAGGAACGCGCGGTAACAAGCAGAGACTCACGAAAGATGTGACCCCGTTGCCCCGTCTCGAGGACTTGCGGCAAGGGCTAGGAATGCCCGGCCACGCCTCGTAATTATCTCCAGGTCAACCCGTCTCCACATCACTCGCGGGTACCCTCAGGGTCGACCCGCCTTTCCAAGTAACAGCTGAAAAGTCCAAGTATCCGTGTGTCCAAACGTCAAGAGGAAAACCCGAGGAATCACCCCCGGTGAATTCCACTCGATGTGATCATCAAGGTGAACGTAAGAGGAATCACCCCCAAGGTTCACACTTGAGGGGTTGCACGACAGAGTTGTATCGGAAGTGGTTAATGTGGAATCACCCTCGATGACCACAACCGAATAGCTACACTATAGGGTTAACATCAGAAGTGCTGTAGAGGTCTCACCCTCGGCACTCGATAGTAACCCAGCAGTGTCGAGCAACTAAGGGGAAAGTGATGTGCGGTGCTGGGGCATGGTCTTCGATCCAGTTGATCGGGTCTTTGATGATGAAGCAGGGGCAACAAGGACAAGGTGGGGGTCACTGATGGATCACTAACCAACCTATACTAAGCAATTTAGGATAAGCAGGTAAGGTAAAAATAAGCTGGTTACAGAAGCAGGCTATGCATCAGAATAGGTGCAAACAATAACATTAGCAAAATCTAATGCAAGCATGAGAGAATGGAATGGGCGATATCGGGATGATCAAAGGGGGGCTTGCCTGGTTGCTCTGGCAACGAGGGGTCATCGTCGACGTAGTCGATCAAAGGGGCAGCATCAGTCTCGGGGTCTACCGGAGAGAAGAGGGGAAAGAAACAGTAAATACAGAGCAAATAATGCATCACAAGGCATAACATGGCAATATGATGTGCCGGGTGTGACCTAACATATGGCTACACGATAAAGTGAAGGGGGAATTCAACCGGGAATGTTTTTCCGGTTCTAGACCTGTGTCAGACAGATGACCGGAGGGGAATGTTCCATGTTCAGCATGCTAGGGGCATGTGACAGATGAACGGACCGTGTAATCAGATTCGTTGGATTTTTTTGAGCAACTTTCATATAGAAAACATTTTCATCGGAGTTACGGTTTAATTACTATGATTTTTTGCAAGTTTAAAACATATTCTGGAATTAAATAAATTATCAGAAAAGGAAAATATGACGTCAGCAGAGTGTCAACATGACATCAGCAGGTCAACAGACCCGCTGACTGGTCAAACTGACCAGTGGGTCCCACCTGTCATGGATAGTGGACTAACAGTGGGTTATTTTAATTAAACATGGTTCATTAGCAGCTGGGCCCCACATGTCAGTGACTCACTAGTTTAGTTAATTACTTTTAATTAGAAAAAAGCTTTAATTAGGTTAATTATGCGGTGGGGCCCGTGTGTCAGTGGCACTGTGTGCCCAGTCAGCATAGTTGACCATGGTCAACATGGTCAACTAAGTCCAGGGGGCCCACGGTCAGCGACCCAGAGGCGGGCCCTGCCGGTGCCAGGTCAGCGTCGGTGCCGGAGCAACACCGGCGAGGCCATCCGCGACGGCCGAACGCTGGAGACGGCCGGAATCGCGCTACGGCGCATCATTTGAGCCGTGGTCGGGCGCGTTCGAATGGTGAGGCTGGGCCGCATCCAACCGTGATGTTGGCGCGGGCCGTAACGGCCGGAATCTTCGCCGGCGGCGAGTGGAGCAGTGGTGGCGTTCGGGAGGTGTTCGGGTTTCGCGCACAGGGCACCGTTTGCAGCACGGTCGGGCTCGTTCGAACGAGAAGACGATGGCGAGGCGATATGGGGGGTGGCAGAGGTTGCGGTGGTCAGGAACGTCGACGGCGAGCAGCGAGGTGGACGCCGGACGTCGGCCGTCATCGGGATCGGGGCTGGGGGGCGTTTGCGGGCAACCGAAGCGGCTAGACGAGGCCTACGCGGTGCGGTGAGCGCGATGGCGGCCCGCACGGGACCCTATGGTTGTCGTGCCTATGCCGGCGACGAGGCCAGGTGGTGTAGGTGCGGCCTAACACCGGAGCACGGGCTACGGGTGACTAAAGAGGGGGGAGGGCGCGTTTGGCACAGGAGATCACCGCGGGAGCGTGGGGTCTATGCAGGAGGCTCGGGGAGGACCGGTGGAGCAGATCGACGGCGGGGTCGCGCGGTGGCCGTAGATGAGGAAGAGGAAGAAAGCGACGACGGTGGCGCTCCCGTTCCCGATCCGGTGTAGAGGAAGAAGAGGCGGACCACGACAGAGCTCCCGGACATGTCGGAGCAGCGGACGGGCGACAGTGGCCGCGAGCTTCACGGTGGCGAGGCCATGGCGTAGAGGAGAAGCAGCAGCCCGTGGGGGAAGGGGATCTAGGTGGGGAGGCAGAAAAGGAGCGCAAGGGGGAGTGGGCTAGTGGGGAGGGAGCCCGAGGCGTCGAGGCTGCTCTTATCCCCTCGCCGGCGATGTGGCAGCACGGGGCGCCGTGCCGGGTCCGGCGGTAATGAGCGGCAGTGGGGGGGTGCCTCGGTCGGTCGAACAGAAGGAAAAGGAGGGCATAGCGACCGGGGAGGTAGCTGGGCCGGCCTGTGCAATGGGCTAAGGCCCAGGGAGGCAGGGGCTTCTCTTTCTTTTTTTTGTTTTTTCTTTTTCCAGCAGCTTTTGCATTTTCTTTTTAGCCAATAATGACTTTGCAAAATTATGCCGCTGGCCAAAAATGATTTGAAAGAATTAAAGTGCACTGCCTAAAAAGGTTGGGAGGCTTTTCGAATAGTTGCCAATTTTATAAATTAAAAAGGGCATTTAATTTATTGCTTAGGTCACTGTTTTAAGTAGTTTAGGCCACTTAAACCCTTTGCAAAAATGTTGGTTCACCACCAATATTAGTTGTGGAATATTTGGCACATGATGAACATTTCTGTTTTCATGTTTGATAAATTTTGAATTTCCCTCATAATTTGAATTTGAATTTGACTTTAATTTTTCATCAAGTGATAATTTGCTCAGTAAGCATGGTGACCTGGCACCATTAACAGGGGATTACTGTAGCATGACACTGAGGGTGTTACACTTTGCCACAAATATGATGTCAACTACATGATCATGCAATGGCAATATGACAAAAGTAATGTATGTCATGTATATGATGATGGAAGTTGCATGGCAATATATCTCGGAATGGCTATGGAAATGCCATGATAGGTAGGTATGGTGGCTGTTTTGAGGAAGATATAAGGAGGTTTATGTGTGATAGAGCGTATCGTATCACGGGGTTTGGATGCACCGGCGACGTTTGCGCCAACTCTCAACGTGAGAAAGGGCAATGCACGGTACCGAAGAGGCTAGCAAAGGTGGAAAGGTGAGAGTGTGTATAATCCATGGACTCAACATTAGTCAAAAGAACTCATATACTTATTGCAAAAATTTAGAAGCCATCAAAAATCAAGTACTACACGCATGCTCCTAGGGGGATAGATTAGTAGGAAAAGACCATCGCTCGTCCCCGACCGCCACTCATAAGGATGCACAAGCCAGGTACACTTCATGTTTCAAATTTGTTACACAACTTTAACCATACGTGCATGCTACGGGACTTGCAAACTTCAACACAAGCATTTATCAAATTCACAATTACCCCACTAGCACGACTTTGATATTATCACCTCCATATCTCAAAACAATTATCAAGCATCAAACTTATCTTAGTATTCAATTCACTCAAAAGAAAGTTTCACATATCTTGAATACCAAGTATATTAATATTAAGCAAATTACCATGCCATAAACAACTCTCAAAATAATCTAAGTGAAGCATGAGAGTTCAACTATTTCTCCAAAATAAAACTACCACCATGCTCTAAAATATATAAGTGAAGCACTAGGGCAACAACAAACTACTCCGAAAGATATAAGTGAAGGTCAATGAGTAGCTAAATAATTATGCAACTATGCGAAGACTCTCTCTCATTTAATAATTTTAGATCTTGATACTCTATTCAAACAGAAAGCAAAGCTAAAGAAAACTACATTGCAAGGATAGCATAACTCATGTGAAGAAGCATAAACTTAGGCTCAACCGATACTAACCGATAGTTGTTGAAGAAGAAAGGTGAGATGCCAACGGGGGCATCCCCAAGCTTAGATGCTTGAGACTTCTTGAAATATTATCTTGGGGTGCCTTGGTCATCCCCAAGCTTGAGCTTTTGAGTCTCCTTAATTCCTCTCATATCATGGTTTCTCTTTTCATCAAAAGCTTCATTCACAACAAACTCAACAAGAACTCGTCAGATAGATTAGTATAAACCAATGCAAAACCTTATCATTTTCTACTGTAACAAATCACTTAAATAATTATTCAACATTGCATACTAAATGCCTCTGCATATTTAATACTCCTATCCTCAAATAGAATCATTAATCAAGCAAAAATATGCAAACAATGCAACCATAACAGCAATCTGCCAAAACAGTACAGTCTATAAAGAATGCAAGAGTATCAATACTTCCCTGACTCCAAAAATTATGAACTAAAATTCCCACTGTTATAAATTTATCATAGCTCAATATTCAAAAAGATTCAACATTATACCACTCTCTGACTTTTCTAGGGAATTTTTGCAACAGCGGTAAACTTTCTGTTTTTCAAACAGCAACATGTATACTAGCAAAATAAGCATGGAAAAGGCTATCCTTGACTTCTTTATTGAAACTAAAGGTGCAAAACATTATTCTAAATAACATCAATCAAATACTAACAAGAGAAAATGACGCTCCAAGCAAAACACATATCATGTGGTGAATAAAAATATAGCTCCAAGTAAAGTTACCAATGAACGAAGACGAAAGAGGGGATGCCTTCCGGGGCATCCCCAAGCTTAGGCTTTTGGCTATTCTTGAATATTACCCTGGGGTGCCTTGTGCATCCCCAAGCTTAGGCTCTTGCCACTCCTTATTCCATAGTCCATCGAATCTCTACCCAAAACTTGAAAACTTCACAACACAAAACTCAACAGAAAACTCGTAAGCTCCGTTAGTATAAGAAAGTAAAACAACCACTTAGGTATTGTAATGAACTCATTCTAAATTCATATTGGTGTAATATCTACTGTACTTCAACTTATCTATGGTTCATACACTCCGATACTACTCATAGATTCATCAAAATAAGCAAACAACACATAGAAGACAGAATCTGTCAAAAACAGAACAGTCTGTAGTAATCTGTATCAAACGTATACTTCTGAAACTCCAAAAATCCTACAAAATTAGGAAGTCCTAAGATATTCGTGTACCAATCCAAAGCGAAAAGAATCAGATCAGAAATACGTTTCTGTGAATTAACAAAACTAACTTACTGGCTGCAAAAGTTTCTGATTTTCAGCAGGATCAACACAACTATCACCGTAAGCCATCCTAAAGGTCTTACTTGGCACTTTATTGAAACAAAAGCTATAAAACCTGATTACTACAGTAGCATAGTCATGTGAACACACAAAAACAGTAAGGATAAGTATTGGGTTGTCTCCCAACAAGTGCTTTTCTTTAATGCCTTTCTAGCTAGGCATGATGATGACAGTGATGCTCACATAAAAGATAAGAATTGAAACATAACGGGAGCATCATGAAGCATATGACTAGCACTTTTAAGTCTAACCCGCTTCCTATGCATAGGGATTTTGTGAGCAAGCAACTTATGGGAACAATAATCAACTAGCATAGGAAGGTAAAACAAGCATAGCTTCAAAACTTGAAGCACATAGAGAGAAAACTTGATATTATTGCAATTCCTACAAGCATATATTCCTCCCTCATAATAATTTTCAATAGCATCATGAATGAATTCAACAATATAACCAGCACCTAAATCATTCTTTTCATGATCTACTAGCATAGAAAATTTACTACTCTCCACATAAGCAAAATTCTTCTCATGAATAGTAGTGGGAGCAAACTCAACAAAATAACTATCATATGATTTAAAATTAGGATCAAGATGACAAGTTTCATGGTTATCATTATTCTTTAAAGCATACGTGTCATCACAATAATCATCATAGATAGGAGGCATGCTTTCATCATAGTAAATTTGCTCATCAAAGCTTGGGGGACAAAAAATATCATCTTCATCAAACATAGCTTCCCCAAGCTTGTGGATTTGCATATCATTAGCATCATGGATATTCAAGGAATTCATACTAACAACATTGCAATCATGCTCATCATTCACATATTTTATGCCAAGCATTCTATGTAATTCTTCTTCTAGTACTTGAGCACAATTTTCCTTCCCATCATTTTCATGAAAGATATTAAAAAGGTGAAGCGTATGAGACAAACTTAATTCTGTTTTTTTGTAATTTTCTTTTATAAACTAGACTAGTGATAAAACAAGAAACAAAAAGATTCGATTTCAAGATCTAAAGATATACCTTCAAGCTCTAACCTCCCCGGCAACGGCGCCAGAAAAGAGCTTGATGTCTACTACACAACCTTCTTCTTGTAGACGTTGTTGGGCCTGCAAGTGCACAGGTTTGTAGGACAGTAGCAAATTTCCCTCAAGTGGATGACCTAAGGTTTATCAATCTGTAGGAGGCGTAGGATGAAGATGGTCTCTCTCAAACAACCCTGCAACCAAATAACAAAGAGTCTCTTGTGTCCCCAACACACCCAATACAATGGTAAATTGTATAGGTGCACTAGTTCGGCGAAGAGATGGTGATACAAGTGCAATATGGATGGTAGATAAAGGTATTTGTAATCTGAAATAATAAAAACAGCAAGGTAACAAGTGATAAATGTGAGCGTAAGCGGTATTGCAATGATAGGAAACAAGGCCTAGGGTTCATACTTTCACTAGTGCAAGTTCTCTCAACAATAATAACATAGATAGATCATATAACAAGCCCTCAACATGCAACAAAGAGTCACTCCAAAGCCACTAATAGCGGAGAACAAACATAGAGATTATGGTAGGGTACGAAACCACCTCAAAGTTATTCTTTTGGATCGATCTATAAAAGAGTTCGTACTAGAATAACACCTTAAGACACAAATCAACCAAAACCCTAATGTCACCTAGATACTCCATTGTCACCTCAAGTATCTGTGGGCATGATTATACGAGATGCATCACACAATCTTAGATTCATGCAACCAACATAAAAGTACTTCAAACAGTGCCCCAAAGTTTCTATTGGAGAGTCAAGAATGTGTGCCAACCCCTATGCATAGGTTCTCAATGTCATGAAACCCGCAAGTTGATCACCAAAACATACATCAAGTGGCACATGATATCCCATTGTCACCACAGATAATCACAGAAAGACATACATCAAGTGTTCTCATAAAAGACTCAATCCGATAAGATAACTTCAAAGGGGAAACTCAATTCATCACAAGAGAGTAGAGGGGGAGAAACATCATAAGATCCAACTACAATAGCAAAGCTCGGGATACATCAAGATCGTGCCATAGATGGAGCATGACAGAGAACATGAGAGAGAGAGATCAAACACATAGCTACTGGTACATACCCTCAGCCCCGAGGGTGAACTACTCCCTCCTCATCATGGATAGCGCCGGGATGATGAAGATGGCCACCGGTGAAGAATCCCCCCTCCGGCAGGGTGCCGGGAAGTGCTCCCAAAAGGTTTTTGGTGGCTATAGAGGCTTGCGGCTGTGGAACTCCCGATCTATCTTCTGTTCTAGAAGTTTTAGGGTACATAGGTATATATGGGTGCAGGGGGTACGTCGGAGGAGCTACGGGGGGCCCACGAGGCAGGGGAGCGCGCCCGGGGGGGGGGGGGGGGGTGGGCGCGCCCCCCACCCTCGTGGGCAGCCCGTATCTCCCCTGACGTGCACTCCAAGTTCCCTGGGTTGCTTTCCTTCCAAAAATACCTTCTCCAGTTGATTTCGTTCCGTTTTGACTCCGTCTGATATTCCTTTTCCTCGAAACACTGAAATAGGCATAAAACAGCAAATCTGGGCTGGGCCTCCGGTTAATAGGTTAGTCCCAAAAATAATATAAAAGTGGATAATAAAGCCCAATATTGCCTAAAACAGTAGATAAAGTAGCATGGAGCAATCAAAAATTATAGATACGTTGGAGACGTATCAGCAGCCACCGGACATGGTTGTTGCGGCCAGAGCTTCTGATGCTAGGTAGAGTAAGTAGAGAAGAGGAGAAGCGAATGTTAGATATGTCAGTTTCATTACTTGGAGAGTAGCATAGCACCATATATAGTCATAATCTAGGTTTGGATTCGAATCAGCTACAGGAGCACGTCTTTATTTTTTCTTCAGTCTCTTCTTCCTTGAGCCGCCAAAGCCAAACCAGCGCCGGCGGGTCCACCTGCTCCCGCCTCCCACGGCTGGCTGTGATCTTCCCCGGCTCCTGTTCGTTCCCGTCCGAGGCCTCACCATCGTCCTCCGCCTTGGTTCGCTCGCCACGGCGCCGCCCTCCGGTATTGTCAACATGGTCAACAACCGAGAGGAATAAGGAGATGACTGTACATGGTGAGGATGACAGTAGGGACCCCACAGCGCGCGCAGTAATTTTGTTTTTCCGGGATGGAGAAGGGTATCAACTGGGTTGTGCGGGACCCGTGGCCCATCTAGCCTAGGCATTTATTTCATATGTTTAGCACATGACCAGCCCAGTTTGTTTTTTTCCTTTCTAAAAAATGGCTAGCCAACTATTTTGTTTTTTGCAAAATAACTAACATAGGCCTATTTGCTTTTCTACGCCCTGTTGGGCCGGAAATCTTTCAAGACGAGGAGGGATGAATTTTGCCCAGAAAATGGGCTATAAGTAATAAGAAATGGGCTATAAGTAATAAGAAATGGGCTATAAGTAATAATAAATGAGCTGTAAAATGAAAAAAATACAGCAAACAGGCAATTAATTCCCAAATACTGTTTTCTTTCGGATTTTGATATTTAAATTTCATTGTTTTTGTGCATGTAAAATTTCATTGAATTTAAATTAAGGTATATTTAGATATAAAATTAATTTGAATATGGCTAGAAATTTCGGGTTATATGTTGTTTGGGACAGATTTGGAGGCTGACTTGTGGGTCTACTAGGTTGACGTGTACTTTGGCTTTGTCAACTTAGTCCACAAACGATTCTAGCAGCAGTGACCGTTGGATGTTAATCCAACGGCTGTGCTGCTTCTTTAATATCTGATCTTCTTGCTCCGGCCTCCCGTGGCCGGTTGTGCTGCCGCACAATCCGCATTGCCCCACCCTACTTCATTGCTGGCCAGGCCATTCCTCAACTCACCCACACCTCCTGTTATTTTCTGGCGACGGCAGCCGGACCAGTAAACCCTCGTACTCCCCACCGCGTGGGCAACCATTGCCGAGTCTTCCCCTGCTCCGTGTCGTTCCCTTCCTAGGCCTCGCCGTCGTCCACCGCCATGGTGCTCTCGGCGCGGCCTGGTCAACATGGTCAACGAATGACATCCATCGGTCGTGGACTGTACGCGCAAAATAATGATTCGTCCACCTGACAGCTGGGACCCACCGGTAGGGCGTATGTATTTTGCGAAAAAACGTTCCCCCCATTGACATGTCGGACCCGCCAGCTATATCTTCGCACGCAAGGAAGTGCCTCCTTATTACGCACAAAAAATGAATACCCACCCTGCTAGCTGGGACCCACCGTAGTGGGAGGATGACTTGTGGGCCAACTAAGTTGACGGGGACGGAGGGCTTTGTCAACTTAGTCAATATGAACGATTCTAGCTCCAGTGACCATACGATGTCCATCCAATGGCCGTAGTGCTTCTTCAACCTCTGGTCTTCTTGCTCCAGCCGCCCAAAGCAGCGACGGTCATGCCGCATGCTCCTGCCTCCCGTGGTCGGCTGTGCTGCCGCGGAGGCCTCATCGCCCCCTACTATTCCCACCGCTGGCCAGGCCCTGCGGTGATGGCAGCCTCACACCGCAGCCGAACCAGTGAACCCTCGTACTCCTCTCCGTGCGGGCTTCCACTGCCGCGTCTTTCCCGGCTCCGCGTCGTCCCCTTCCTAGGCCTCGCCGTCGTCCACTGCCGTGGTGCTCTCGGCGCGGCCTAGTCAACATGGTCAAGCAACGACTTCCATCGGATGTGCAATGTACGTGGAGAGGCTGATAGCTGGGTCCACGGCCGCAGCAAGGAAGTGTCTCCTTATTACGCAGAAAATAATGAGTCCTCCACCTAACAGCTGGGACCCACCGGACGGGCCACTGTATTTCGCAGAAAAAACGTTTCCCCCTGACTGCTGGGACCCACTAGCTACACCTTCGCACGCAAGGAAGTGCGTCCGGGCAAAAAAAACAAAACAATTCGCCCCCTGACTGCTGGGACCCACCAGCTACATCTTTGCAGGCAAGGAAGTGCCTGACAGTTGGGACCCACCTGGTCGAAGCGTACGTAGTGTTGTCATCCTGGCCACGAACGTGTGCGTACATACTGGTCGATGTAGATGCGCGCATGTGTCGTAGTAGTGGCGCGCACGTGTCTTAGTAGAGGCGTGCACGTAGTATGTACATGTACGTACAACGACCAGGGTGCAAGAAAGAAAATACGGCCACGTATGTGTACATACGGGCGGGGTCTCGAACGCCTACTTGCGCATACGTACGACCAGGGCTCGTGTACATGGCTGTGTCGGAACGGAGAAACAGCATCGTCGTCGTGTTCATGGGGAGGCAACGGAATGCGTCGTGTTCATGGGGAGGCAACGGAATGCGTCGTGTTCACCGGGAGGCAACGGAACGTGTAGGAGCCAACCGGATGGGTCGGAACGGAATGCGTGGTCATGTTCATCGGGAGGGCTTGGACGGAACAGGCGATGGAAACAAGGCCTGGCGTACCGCACAATGGAGGAAACAGACCTCCTACGTTCGAAACGGGGTCCTGTTGATCAGGAGGGGTGTGGCATACCGCAAAACAGAGGAAACGGACCTCCTATAGTCGAAATAGGGGTCCTGTTGATCGAGAGGGGTGTGGCGTACCGCAAAACGGAGGAAACGGACCTCCTACGGTCGAAATGGGGGTCCTGTTGATCGGGAGGGGTGTGGCGTACCGCAAAATGGACGAAACGGACTTGTGTTGGAGCGCTACGGTCGAAACGGGGGTCCTGTGCATCGGGATGGGTGTGGCATACCGCAAAACGGGACTCCACAGGATACTATTCATCTCCACCGTCGACCTCCTCCAGCCTCCACGGGCTCCTGTTCATCCAGCCTCCACCACGCGCTACTCCGCCGGCTACTGTTCAACCACCCCTCCACGGGCACCCCTCCACCGTCTACTGTTCATCTAGCCCTCCACACCACGGGGTCCTGTTCAACCACCCCTCCACGGCCACCCCTCCACCGTCTACTGTTCATCCAGCCCTCCACACCACAGGGTCCTGTTCATCCAGAGGCAACGCCACCGCTCACTGTTCATCAACCCCCCCCCCCCACAACGCTCAATGTTCATCCAATCGATTGGCTTCAGTTAGCAGCAGTAGCGAAGGAATCGCTTGATCGGGTTCAGTTAACAGCCATCGATCGATCGCTCGGGTTCAGTAACGCGTAGCCTGCAGTGCAATCGCTTGGGTTCAGTTAGAGCCCAACGCCTCACAGACCCGCGCGTACGTGTACGAGAGAAATGCGCATCGCTCGACCCCCGACCTCCCACCGTAATCGGCATCTCCTTGAAATTTTCCTCGCCCTCGCTTCTACCACGGTTTTTTCCGTCATGGACGGCCCAAAGAATGTCATGCAGCTGCGTCTCCGGTGATGAAGCCATGTACCTAGGGTAGGGTCATGGATCTGTCGAAGATACCCTCCCCAAGGAAACCTCTAGAAGAAACTACCTTTCAGTCGACCTAGAAGGATTCCACTCGACGGACTCGAAGACACTCGACCATGAAGACTCACTCGACCACCAGGAGATCTAGGGTCACTCTGCATCCAAACGGTCTGTTATTAAGTAGTCTTTATGGCCATGATAGCACTTTATGTAGGGCGTTACCAGTGACGCCAGGCCTTTATGTACTTTAAACCCTGCATAACTGAGGGCCGGAGGGGTCTGGCAGACACTATATAAGCCACCCCCTCCTCAGTGTAAAGGGTTCGCACCCCTGTAACTCATACGCATATAATCCAGTCGACCACCTCCGGGCTCCGAGACGTAGGGCTGTTACTTCCTCCGAGAAGGGCCTAAACTTGTAAACCCCTTGCATATACAACTAATCCATAGCTAGGATCTTGCCTCTCCATACCTACCCCCCTATTCTACTGTCAGTCTTAGTACCACGACAGTTGGCGCCCACCTTGGGGCCGGTGTCTTAGCGACTTATTGGAGAAGTTGCAATTGTTCCGATCGCCTTCACCATGGTTTCTGGCGGAGTTTTGGTTGAGGGCCGCGAGATCCGTCTCGGCGTGCTCACGTTCATCGCTGACGACTCCGCTTGGCTCCAGGAGGCTCCACTCGACATCGACGCGCTTCCAATCCGCGGGGCGACACACTTTCGCGCATGTGTCCGCGGCGTCCTGCTGCGATAACCGTCGGCCCCGTATCGGTCGACCCCTGCATCGTCCTCCCTCCCTATCTCCCGCCAGCGCAGGCGCTCCAGTTGGTCGAGGCTTCAGCGGTGGGTGAGACACGCAGCAGCCCGCTAGTCGGCCACCCCCAAGTCGCGGCGATCGAGCCCGACGAATCTCTCTACGGCTTGTTCGATTTGTCGACTGGCTCCGTAGAGACTGCATCCGAGTGTGACAGCAGTGATCCAGCGGTGGAGGTCCTGATGGTCAATGGACCGCGTAGTCCTCCCGGCTTCCCCCGCACCAACGGGGGAGACGGCGGAGGCGACCCAGCGCAGGTCCATGAGGAGTATCAACCCGAGCCACTCACTTCGCTGCAAAGCGAAGATCTTCGCCGCCGGAACATGGATGCTTTACATACTCCTATCGTAGGAGAAACCCCCGAGGCTCGTGCCTTGGAGGACGCGCATTTGGCCAACTTGGCTGAGCGGACTTGACTGGAGAACCTCCAGCGAGCACTCGACGAGCACGCGTGACAGCGAGTTCCAGACTCCAGTCGACGTCAACTTTTTCCACCACCGACTCAGGTATATCGAACTTCGATTCAGAATTTAGCGGCTGCAGCCCAAATCGCAGAGTCGATTCAGCCCTCCTAGTCAGAGGCTGGCAGAGGCTTGATGTAGATCAGAGATTTGCTCCGGGCAGCGGGAGATCAAAATTCAGCTGTATCGCAGTCGCGAAACCGGATTCACAGCAGATCCGTCGCTGTGAATACAGTTCAGTCGGCCCATAGCCCAAGATCGCCCCCGCGGCATGAGGGACGTGGAGGTCGGCATGATCAGTATGATGACCGATTCGATCGGGATGATCGGCGTCGAGTTCCCACTCCTCCCCCAAGGGGTGGGTCGTACGCCCCTCGACAGCAAGATGACAGACGCCAGCACAGTGTTGGCGGAAGGGTTCCAGTCGACCCTAGAGAACCAGGCTTTGATGCGAGATCCATTATCGTGCAAGGTCTGGTCGACCGGAACAGAGCTCACCGAGAAGGCCATGAAAGAGATGTGCCCACCAGCAGCCGAGTTCATGTCTCAGGACCAGAGTGTTTTAGCAGAGCCATCAGAGCCGCAATGATTCCTCCCAACTTCAGGTTGGCAACTGGAGTTAGTAAGTTCACTGGTGAGTCCAAGCCCGATACTTGGCTTGAGGACTACCGAGTGAATGTTCAGATTGGCGGCGGCAATCATGAGGTGGCCATGAAACACCTACCTCTCATGTTAGAGGGCTCGGCCAGAGCATGGCTGAATCAGGTGGCACCTAGCAGCATTTACACTTGGGAAGATCTTGCCAGAGTGTTTGTCAGGACATTTGAAGGGACTTGCACGCGACCAGCAGGGTTGACGGAGCTGCAGGTTTGTGTGCAAAAGTCGAATGAGACCCTGAGGGATTACATCCAGAGGTGGATCACATTGCATCACACGGTGGAGAATTTATCTGATCACCAAGCAGTCTGCGCCTTCAAGGATGGTGTTAAGAACAGAGAATTGAGTTTGAAGTTTGGTCAGACCGGAGATATGACCCTGAGTCGAATGATGGAAATTGCTACCAAGTACGCCAACGGCGAAGAGGAGGACCAACTCCGGAGCAGCAAGTACAAGCCTAGTCAGTCGGAGAAAGGAAACTCCAGTCGGAAGCAGAAGCAGAAGGCCGAGCCAGCGGCTCCTGGAGAAGCTCTGGCCGTGACTCAGGGCAAGTTCAAAGGAAAACCCAAAGGATCCTGGACCCCAAGAAGGTGAAGGATAAAGAAGGAAATGACGTGATGGATCTGCCATGTCACATCCACATGAAGAAGGACGAAGAAGGTAATTTCATCTACCCGAAGCATACCACTCGCCAATGCCGGCTCTTGATCCAGCAGTTCCAAGGAAAACAGCCCAAGGACAAGGAAAAGGAGTCGGACAAAGCCGAAGACAAGGAGGACAGTGATGGAGGATATCCTCATGTTAACTCCACTCTGATGATCTTTGCTGATGTGGAAAGCAAAATCCGACTGAAGGTTATCAACCGTGAGGTGAATATGGTCGCCCCGGCGACGCCTAGTTATCTGAGATGGTCCCAAACTCCCATTACATTCGACCAGTCTGATCACCCGACTCATATAGCCAGCCCTAGGAGGCAAGCTTTGGTGGTCGACCCGGTCGTTGAAGGCACTCGACTGACGAAGTTGCTAATGGATGGTGGTAGTGGACTGAACATATTATATGCGGAGACGATGAAAGGAATGGGCATTCCGATGTCCCGACTGAGCACCAGCAACATGAGTTTTCATGGAGTTATACCTGGAAAGAAGGCTGAGTCACTTGGCCAAATAGCTCTGGACGTGGTGTTCGGTGACTCGAAGCATTTCCGCAAAGAGAAGCCAACATTTGAAGTCGTGGATTTTCAGAGCGCTTACCACGCTATTTTGGGGAGACCAGCTTACGCACGGTTCATGGCTCGACCATGTTACGTGTACCTCAAACTGAAGATGCCCGGCCCCAAAGGCGTGATCACTATCACTGGTAATCGGAAGAAGGCAGAAGAGTGTTTCCAGAAAGGCTCAAAAATTGTTGATTCCCAAATAACAATGTCGAGCTGGAGGGGTACAAGAAAAATGCAGATCCGAGTGATTTGTTGCGGGCCAAGAAGCCTGCCACAGAATCAGCATTTTAGTCTTCTGGTGGGACGAAGCCTATTCACATTCACCCAACCGACCCCAATGCAGCTCCGACCCATATTTCCACAACACTTGACCCTAAATAGGAAGAAGCACTCATCCAGTTCCTCCGTGAGAACTGGGACATCTTTGCATGGAAGCCTGCTGACATGCCGGGTGTTCCCAGGGGGCTGGCTGAGCATCGCCTTAGAGTCGATTCAACAGCAAAACCAGTCAAAGAACATCTTCGACGGTCCGCCGTCCAGAAGAGAAAGGCCATTGGCGAGGAGGTGGCTCGACTGTTGGCGGCAGAGTTTATCCGAGAGATATACCAATCTGAGTGGCTCGCCAATGTCGTCATGGTTCCCAAGAAGGACAAGTCACTCTGCATGTGCATTGATTTCAAACACATCAATCGGGCCTGCCCGAAAGATCATTTTCCTCTTCCTCGCATCGATCAAATTGTCGACTCGACCGCGGGATGTGAGAGATTGTCTTTTCTGGACGCCTATTCCGGGTATCATCAGATCCGTCTGTATGGACCAGATGAGATCAAAACAGCTTTCATCACTCCATTCGGGTGCTTCTGCTATGTCACCATGCCACTCGGCCTCAAGAATGCCGGAGCCACGTTCATGTGGATGATTCAGAAGTGTTTACTCACTCAAATCAGTCGGAACGTTGAAGCGTACATGGATGATATTGTGGTCAAATCACGAAAGGGTTCCGACCTGTTGACTGACCTCGCTGAAACATTTGCCAATCTCAGGAGGTATGATATCAAGCTCAATCCTTCAAAGTGCACATTCAGAGTTCCTGGTGGAAAGCTACTCGGTTTTCTTGTTTCCGAACGAGGAATCGATGCTAACCCAAAAAAATTTGGCACTATACTCCGAATGAAATGCCCTGTGCGGGTGCACGATGTCCAGAAGCTTACTGGATGTTTGGCCGCGTTATGTCGATTCATCTCTCGACTCGGTGAAAAGGCATTGCCTCTTTACCGACTGATGAACAAGGTAGACAAGTTCGAGTGGACTCCAGAAGCGGATGCAGCATTTGCCGAGCTAAAAGCTCTGCTCTCCACCCAGCCGGTGCTTGCTGCTCCAATCAGCAAAGAGCCTCTGTTGCTTTATATTGCAGCCACAGGACAAGTCGTCAGTACAGTACTTACGGTCGAACGGGAAGAAGAAGGGAAAGCCTTCAAAGTTCAGTGCCCAGTGTACTATCTGTCTGAAGTTTTGACTCCATCAAAGCAAAGATATCCTCATTATCAGAAGCTTGTGTATGGGATCTACATGACCATGAAGAAGGTTGCTCATTATTTCTCTGATCATTCCATTACAGTCGTCAGCGACGCTCCACTTTCAGAGATTCTGCACAACAGAGATGCAACTGGTCGAGTGGTGAAATGGGCGATTGAACTCCTTCCGCTTGATATCAAGTTTGAGGCAAAGAAAGCCATTAAGTCCCAAGCAATAGCTGATTTCCTTGCCGAGTGGATTGAGCAGCAGCAGCCGATTCAAGTTCACTCAGAGCATTGGACCATGTTCTTTGATGGCTCTAAGATGTTAAATGGTTCCGGTGCTGGGGTAGTCTTGGTTTCCCCCAGAGGACATAAGCTCAGATATGTGCTCCAGATTCACTTTGATTCCTCCAACAATGAGGCAGAATACGAGGCCCTTTTGTATGGATTGCACATGGCCATTTCACTTGGCGTCCGTCGCCTTATGGTTTATGGCGACTCAGATTTGGTGGTCAACCAAGTGATGAAGGAGTGGGACGTTAGAAGCCTAGCCATGACTGGATACCGTAATGCAGTGAGGAAGCTTGAAAAGAAGTTTGAGGGGTTAGAGCTCCATCATATACCCTGACTGGAAAATCAAGCGGCTGATGATTTGGCAAAGATAGGTTCCAAGAGAGAAGCCATTCCCAGCGATGTGTTCTTGGAACATATTCATACTCCATCAGTCAAAGAAGATCCTTTTACCGAAGAAGCTCCGCAGCCTAAGAGTGCCACAAATCCGACTGAGGTTGAAGTTCCGGCAGTGGTCGACCTGGTCATGGAGGCTTTAGTGATCACTCCCGATTGGACAGTACCATATATCGCGTATATCTTGAGAAAAGAGCTCCCGGAGGATGAGGAAGAGGCTCGACAGATCGTCCGTCGATCCAAGGCCTTTACCGTGATCAAGGGGCAGCTATACAGAGAGAGCGCGACTGGAGTGGGTCAGAAGTGCATAACGCCAGAAGAAGGTCGAATAATCCTTGATGACATCCACTCGGGGACCTGTGGCCATCATGCGTCCTCTCGGACCATCGTGGCCAAAGCATACCGAGCCGTATTTTACTGGCCAAGGGCGAATGAAATGGCAAAGGAGATAGTCGACAAGTGTGAAGGATGTCAATTTTACTCCAACATGTCACACAAGCCTTGTCACACCCTGATTTTCATGCCACAACACTTAAGTTAATAAATCATTATAAAATGTGTTTTGACAAAAACTTTTGAGTGTTTTGGACTTTGCTTGATTGGATTTTTGTTTGCTGTTTGCAAGTGCTCTAAAAAATCAAATAAATCCTCCAACTTCTATACTTCATCTCCTTGATCCAAAAACCTTTCCCAATGATCATGCCATGTGTATAGGATATAAAATTATTTCTTGCAAAAATAATTTGGCCAAAATGTATTTTCTAAAATTAGTTTTTCAAAAACCCCTGAATTGAGGTTTGCACTGCAAGTACTTAATTAAGGGCAGTAAAAATCTTTCCAAAAATATATTTGACTCCTATTAGATATAGGATACCCATAAACCACAAAAATATAATTTTTAAGGTTATTTTCCTATTTTATTTAAAAGCTTTTTCTTAAGGCCAGAAATGGTCTTTAATAGGGAAAAATTATTTTATTGTTTTAAAAATGTTTGACAAAAATCAGGGAAACTCAGTGGACATATATTGTCCATATATAAGAGTTTCAACACATGGTTATGTTCAAAATATTGGTCAAATCCCTCAAAAACCCTTTTTGGATATTTCAAGCTTTCATAATATTTACAAAGAAAGTATTCTCCAAAAATTCCAAGAAACTTCTATCATGTCACATATGACATATTTGGTGATCCTGCCAAGTCTCATGTCTTGGAGAACAAGATAACGTCATCAAATCCTCTCAAAACCATTTCTGTCCATTTTGAAGTTTGAGCAACTTTACATTGCCAAACATTCCCAAATGTTCTCAAACCTTGTGAACATTCTAAAATGTTCTAATTATTCATCTAGACCAAATGGCACAAGTTGGAGAACAAGTTAACTTGATCAAAGTGCCCCAAAACCCTTCCTGTCCAGAACCAAATTTGGACAACTCTACATTGCCAAGTGTGTCCTTTTGATCTGAATTTTTGTGGACATGTTCATGTCCTCAAATGATGACACTACACCAAGTGGTGCATCAAGGAGAATAGATTTGCATGACTAAATCTTGGCAAAGCCATTTCTGCTGATTTCTAGGGTTTACCAAAGTTACATTGGCTACTTTGCCCAAATGAGCTCAAACATGGTGGAACACCCTAATTCTATGTGCCATTCCATCCTGATAATTCTCATGGCAAGGAGAATTAATTTTCTTGCCCAAACCAACAACAAACACCTTCTGCCATTTTTCCAAAATCATCATTTTGACCACTTCCACTATTCTCCATGAGCTCAACTTTTTACCACAGCCCCTCCTAGTCCCCTTGCACCTCCCGTAGCAATGGAAAATCCATAGCTCAATTATTGGAGGGGTAAAACCCCACTTTCCCTCTCTGGACAGCCCTTCTCTCTCTCTCCCTCAACCTCTCTCCTCTCCTAGTGGTTCACCAAGGCATCCAAGGCCACCTCCTCTTTGTTTACCAACCCCACAAAGCCCCAGACACTAGTGGACACGCCCCTGGCACATAACCAATGCCATGGCGTGCAGAGCTCGTGCTCTGGAGCACGCTACAGTGCTCTCCCGCACTGTAGCTCACCCATGCCAAGGGCATAAGACGGCCCTGGGCGGCGGGGTGGTGTCCCCCGAGGTTGCCTCGACGTCCGAGACACGGCAAGGTGTCGGGCCCCTCCCAGACCTCTCTCCTCCCCACTCTGCAAGGCACACAGAGCGCGTCCGTGGACGCTGTCCATGGAGCACCAGCGCCTCCTCCATATAATCCATCTCCCGAGCTTTCTCCAGCCTCGGTTGGACCCCTCTCTCTCCCGTGCACCTCCTGGACAGCATCCCCCTCCCTCTCGTGCCCTCCAGCACTCCCCCCATGGCCGGAATACCGCCGCTGGCCTCCGCTCCGATTCGGACAAGGACGAGGTCCTCCCCACCTCCTCTCCCCTCCAGAAGAACCGCCTCTCCCCGGAGACCCCTCCGGTGGCCAGAGCTTGGCCGGGGGTGGCCTGTGCTGCCGGGGGCAAGCAATGGCCGGCGCTCACCCGCGACCTCGATTCCTCTGTCGCGGGCGTGGGAGGAAGGAGACGACCCTGCGGGTGGGCCCCGCGGGTCAGCGACTCAGCCGACGGGCCCCGGCGTTTAAGTGGAGGCGGGATCCGGATTAGCCGTCTCCCCCGCAGAGAAGTGTACTCTGCTAGTCCACCATCGGCGTGGCCCTCCTTAGCCGCGTGGCCAGGCAGCTGGGCCGGCCCAATGCGCTGTGGCGCTATGCTGCGCTCGGTGCGCAGTATATGTATAACCCCTTCCTTTTTCTTTTTCTTTTTCCAAAAACTTGTAAAATCTCCCGAATATTCAAATTAACTCCAAATCCAATGATTCAAATTTCTAGTAGTTTCTAAAATCATGCCCTACCACATGGTGCTATTGTAATATTTTTACAGAAGAATTTCCTTCACAAATATTTATCAAAACCCCATTTTTCCATTTCTGTGATGAACTTTAGAAAATCACAGAGAGCTCAAAATTGATCCAAATGCCATGATTCAAATTCCTAGATGCTTCTAAGTTCATAAATTAGTTTAGGAACATTTTTCTTAATACTTTCTGTACCCCACAATATAATGAGCCATTTCTTCATATTTGTCAACTTTGCAAATTCATAGGGAATTCATTTGAACTCCAAATCCAGTGAAACCAACTCCTAGATGCTTCTAAAATCATGATTTGTTAAATGGGTGCCTTTGCTCATTTTCCAAATACATATTTCTGGACACTTCTTGCAAATCCATAAATCCCTTGGTTCCATCATATCAAAATGTTCAGAGATATCCCTTGATCCACTTCCAATGAAATCACCTTGGTCATTCCTCATATGACCAGAGGTATCCTACAAAAATCCAACTCATGTTTTTAGAGCACATTTATTTCCTGCCTTGTTGTGTTGCTTATTATGGTTGCTTTCGACGATAGTTGACGAAGTAGACGAAATGCTCGGAGTTGGACCAGAGATATTTGAAGACCTCGAAGACTTTGTTAAAACAGGCAAGCAGCCCTTTGACCATATCTATGAAACCCTTTTTATGCATATCATATAGTATCATATTGTTGTTGCAACGGAATCATGATGAGGTAGTAACCACTTTGACGGTTTGCCACCGTACTTCCTCGTTGATACTTGCATTGTGCATGACCCTACCTTATTATGAGGGTTATGCTGGTGGGAGTAGATAGGATGCTAAAGTAGATGCTACGCAAAAAGGGACGCGTTTATGCATGGTGAAGGAGGCAAAGCATTTTCAAAAGACTTTTCGAAAACCTCGTCGGGTGCCACTTATGCCCGAGGGAGATGATGAGATGGGTAACCACTTGATGACGAAGTGGTGTATCGAGGAAAGTGTGTGTGTTGTTTCCGAAAATGGATTAGATTTAAGATTTGATGACTGTCCCAACCTTACATGCGCAACCACTCTACCCTTATATGGGAAAGGGCATTATTGATTACCTAAACCGATACTAGCTTGGATCCCGCATTACTAGTGACGGGAGAGTTGTTGGTGCGCTCTCTCGGGACGGGGTCGTGCCAGGTAGGGCGGCCATGACTGTTTTCACAGGGCACCAGACACACTGTTGGTACCCCGTGCTTGTGGTATGTGATGAATATGGGAGCGAGGCTCCACAACTTTATGATGTGAAATGTTAGGCATGGGGGTTACTACCAATCGAGTGGACTCCATGTTAGTGTCATCTAGGAAAAGGTAGTGATCGGGTGCTTACCCCGGGTACTTGAGGTACCGCGGGTCGTGGCTGACACGGAAGTTCCCCGGATCTTGTGGGTATAGTGTGCAACCTTTGCAGAGTGTAAAACTATTCGAATAGCCGTGTCCACGGTCAAGGACAGTTGGGCGGTGCTCCTTAAACTATCTCCAGAGTTTACAAACCAGTGTGTGTGTTTGGATAACTACTTGGGTCAAGTCAAAGGACTTGACATGATTGAGTTGGGTTGGCGCCCACTCTATTTATGTTGATATCTGTAACCTATCCTCATGGTTACTTGAATTCTCCTGATGCATGTCTTACAAGTTGTTGAACATGTCATTGCACTCAAAACTAGCTTTCTACAAAAATTTACCTATATCATGCATTGTTGTATCTTGAACCAAAACATGGGTTGCTTGCGAGTACATTCAAAGTACTCATTGGCTTGCCACTTGTTATTTTATTGGCCAGGCATGAAAGAACAGGATATGATGAGGAATACTTCAGTGACGAACATGCGAGCTAGGACGCTTCCCAGTCAGAATGCCTGTAGGGTTAAGGCAGATGGCATGGGTCCAAGTTATCGACGAATATTTCCGCTGCAATGTTATACTCAAAACTTGACCATAATGGTCCTTGAGGGAGTCCTGGACTAGGGGGTGTCCGGACAGCCGGACTATCATCGTCCGCCGGACTCCAAGACTACGAAGATACAAGATTGAAGACTCCGTCCCGTGTCCGGATGGGACTTTCCTTGGTGTGGAAGGCAAGCTTGGCGATACGGATATGTAGATCTCCTACCATTGTAACCGACTCTGTGTAACCCTAGCCTCCTCTGGTGTCTATATAAACCGGAGGGCTTTAGTCCGTAGGACACAACATACATTACAACAATCATACCATAGGCTAGCTTTAGGGTTTAGCCTCCTTGATCTCGTGGTAGATCCACTCTTGTACTACCCATATCATCAATATTAATCAAGCAGGATGTAGGGTTTTACCTCCATCGAGAGGGCCCGAACCTGGGTAAAACATCGTGTCCCTCGTCTCCTGTTACCATCCGCCTAGACGCACAGTTCGGGGCCCCCTGCCCGAGATCCGCCAGTTTTGACACCGACATTGGTGCTTTCATTGAGAGTTCCTCTGTGTCGTCACTGATAGGTTCGGTGGCATCTTCAACCAAGAACGCTGTCCAGGGTGAAACTTTTCTCCCCGGACAGATCTTCGTATTCGGCGGCTTCGCACTGCGGGCTAATTCGCTTGGCCATCTGGAGCAGATCGAAAGCTACGCCCCTGGCCGTCAGCTCATATTCGGAAGTCTAAACTTCACGGCCAACGTCCGCGGAGACTCGATCTTCGACGGGCTCGAGCCACAGCCAAGTACGCCGCACTGTTACGATGGGCATGAACTAGCTCTGCTACCGAACAGTGCCTTGGTGGCCGCACTCGAATCCACTTCGGCCCTTAGTCCGGAGTCGATCGCCCAGATCGAGGATCGGTGGGTGGACACCACCTCGGGGGCTTCAACTTCCACGGCGATGGAGCCGAACACTAACCTTGTCCCTCGCAAAACTCGTGATTCCGAGGTGCCAGACTCCTTGCCGGACTCCAGACCTCTCCCGCCCCTACCAATCGAATCTGATTGGGCGCCGGTTATGGAATTCACCGCCACGGACACCTTCCGACACTCGCCCTTTGGCGACATCCTAAATTCGCTAAAGTATCTCTCGCTATCAGGAGAGTCCTGGCCGGAATATGACCAGGATGGTTGGGATATGGACGATGAAGAAATTCAGAGCCCACCCACCACCCACTTTGTAGCCACTGTCGACGATCTAACCGACATGCTAGACTACGACTCCGAAGACATCGACGCTATATACGACGACGCCGGAGACGAACAATAACCAGCGCCTATAGGGCATGGGAGGACCACCTCGTCATACGACGTATATATGGTGGATACCCCAAAAGAGAGCGATAATGAGGACCAACAGGCCGCGGCAGAAGATATCCCCGCCGACAAACAACCAAAACGGCGGCGCAGACGCCGCCCTAAGTCCCGCCTCGACAACAACAGCGCTCCTAAGGACCCCGCAATATAGCAGGGCACACAAGTGGACGACGAACATGCAGACAAGCAACCGTCCGAAGAGGACGAGTCAAATAATCAGTCCAGGCCCGGCAAAAACAACAGTCCGGACGACCTCATGCCGGACACGCCGCCGGAGAGTAAAAACCTTCGGAAAAGACTCGTCACCACCGCAAGAAGCTTGAAGAAAGAAAAACGGAAGCTCAAAACAGCGGAAGACACACTCAGAATGAGGTGGAGCAAAGTGCTCCAAACCGCGGATAAATACGGCAATGGCCACCAATCAAAGAGCTACCCGAAGCGCAGGCTGCTGCCAGAATTTGACGAGGAGGCCATAGAGCCCCCACAGTCAAAAAATAAAGAGGCTGCCTGGCTGGATAGACGGCCAGATGATAGGCCAAATTCTGAAAGCGGCGCCGCACATAAACCGACTAATGAACCTGGAAAGACAAATGGCCCAGTCAGGTCCATTTACGGGCCAAAGAAGAAGGGCCCAGGAAGCAATGCAACACTTCAAGTGTCCGAAGATAGCGGCACACCCAAATACAGGGGCGCCGCACACCCACTATGTTTGACCAATGAGGTGCTGGACCATGAATTCCCAGCAGGATTTAAACCCATAAACATAGAGGCCTACGATGGAACAACAGACCCTGGAGTCTGGATAGAAGATTATATACTACACATACACATGGCCAGAGGAGATGATCTCCACGCCATAAAATACCTACCCCTCAAGCTCAAAGGGCCAGCCCGTCATTGGCTTAAAAGCCTCCCAGAAAACACTGTTGGAAGTGGGGAAGAGCTCGAGGACGTGTTTAGAGCAAATTTTCAAGGGACTTATGTCCGCCCTCCGGATGCAGATGATCTAAGTCATATAACTCAATAGCCCGGAGAGTCAGTGCGCAAATTCTGGAACAGGTTCCTCACCAAAAAGAACCAAATAGTCGACTGTCCGGACGCCGAAGCCTTAGCAGCTTTTAAACACAACGTCCGAGACGAATGGCTTGCCAGACACCTCGGCCAAGAGAAACCGAGGACAATGTCCGCGCTAACAAGCCTCATGACCCGCTTCTGTGCAGGAGAGGATAGCTGGCTAGCAAGATGCAGCACCAGCGACCCAAGTACATCCGAGATAAGAGATGGAAATGGAAAATCACGGCGCAGGAAAGAGCAGCGCCGGAACAAAGAGAAAAGCCCAAAGAGCACGGCAGTCAACGCCGGATTCAAAAGCTCGTGGCCAAACAACAAAACACCGCCTCTTAAGGATGACAGCGACGAGCTATCCAACTTAAACAAGATTTTGGGTCGGATATGTCAAATCCACAGTACCCCCGGAAGGCCTGCAAACCACACCCATCGAGATTGTTGGGTTTTCAAACAGTCCGGCCGACTAAACGCCGAACACAAGGGGCTCGACGTGTCAAGCGAAGACGATAAACCCCACCAGCAGAGCACCGGAAAGCAAAAGACTTTCCCACAAGAGGTCAAAGCAGTAAACTCACTTCATGTGATAATACGGAACAATAGTGCGGCACCCTCTAAAAAGAGCCTCGCACGGTCCAATCCAGCAGACCATAGAGATTGGATATCAAAACCAATAACTTTCGACCACCTGGATTATTCCAGAAGCGTTCGAAACGCAGGACAGACTGCCCTGATATTGGATCCTATAATCGCCGAACTACAATTTACTCAAGTCCTGATGGACGGAGGCAGCGACTTAAACCTGTTGTATCTAAACACAATCCGCAAGTTGGGGATAGACCCTACTAAAATTCGACACAGCCGCACTTCCTTCAAAGGAGTGACGCCAGGCCCTTACGCCAAGTGCACAGGCTCCCTATTACTAGAAGTTGTGTTCGGATCACCGAACAACTTCCGACGCGAAAAACTAATCTTTCATATCGTCCCGTTTAAAAGTGGATATCAAGCACTCTTGGGACGAGAGGCTTTTGTCCGTTTCAACGCCATACCACATTACGCGTCTCTTACACTCAAGATGCCCGGTCCACGTGGCATCATTTTAGTGCGAGGGTCACTTAAAGACCCCGGACATGGACAGACGAGTCCGGCATAAGTAGGCTAGGGGCTCCCTAGCCGCACATCCCTTCACAAGGGGCTGCGCGCACAAACAACAGCGAGTCCATACAGACCCCGCTTTACTTATTTATATTCCTTCTTTCACATATACTTTTTTCGCACGAGTTCTTTTCAAACTAAGTTCCTCTCTTTTTACAGATGAACAATGTGCACACCCGTCCAGGATAACGGCACAACGGAGACACAGGCGCAGACGTGCAGTAGGGACCCGTTGTGAGGATTCTTTTCAGATTAAGACCCTGCGTAAACCTTTTTTACTGTCTCTTGTTGTTATTCTCCCTTGGTTTCTTCTTATAACCAAAGCGGAGCCTGACGTTTTGGCATCGGCCACGTCAGAGGACCATGCCCGTACCTGGACACTAGGGGCTTAGGGCATTGTTCTGCCCATTATTATAAAGACCGAACACCTTAGGGAGTGTTCGGTGTCTCGAGTTAGGCATTATATGCATCAGCTCTGAATCATGTCTTTGGTTAAATGTTGGGTTTGCCCGGCTCCTGTGTTTTGCTGCCTTACATTCCATATCATCGGCTAACGCGGCACCAGGAGAACTACTGCGATTGTGCCCCAGTTCGGCTGGGCGAGCACCTCAGTAGAGAAAGCCGAAAACTGACTGTCATGATATAGCGAGAGACTGGTCAACCACTCGATCGACTACCGGAATGTTTAAAATTCCCCGCTTTGACGAAGGACCGTTTCCCGGTCAGGCACACACGTGCCCCGAACTTGGAGAAGCACGGTGCCCCAAGGGGCTATATCGTAGCCCCACCCTCGAACTCCACTGGCTAAGTGAAAGTGATAAAGCATTATAGTCCGGATTGCCTGGTTTGCTACTCTACCACCTCCTTAACAGGACCGAGACGTCGGAGTAAGTGTGAAAACGCGCTATTTTTGCGAACACCCCCGCACCTTGTGCGTGGGGGCTGAAGCCGAAGACTGCAATCTTTCAGGTTATACAAATGTATACGTAAACGGCCGCATAGGAGATATTTTACTACTTGGGACACACAAGTATAAAAAGCAGTTATAGCATAATCATCGTTTTACAAGCTAAAACGTTCATTTGAACGTGACATTTTTCGAGCACTGCGACTCTATTACACGAGCGCCACGCATAACTTCCCCAAAATAGTGCTCGGCGGGTAACCGGCTTTCGTCCGAACCCTGGGTGGCAATAGCGGTGGCATCCATCTCTGTCCAATGTGTCTTCACAAGGGCAAGAGCCATCCGTGCGCCTTCGATGCAGGCCAACCGCTTCATCTCCTTGATATGCGGCACCGCTCCAAGAAATTGCTGCAATAAGCCGAAATAGCTCGTCGCCTTGGGCCTCTCTGGCCAGACATGAGCCACGATGTCAGTCATGGCAAGTCCGGACAATCTATTTAGCTCGGCCCATTCGGCCAACCGATCGGTCAACGGAAGTGAACGATCCGGACTATGGAATTGAGACCAAAACAGCTCTTCCGTCTTGTGATCCTTCTGGCTCCGGAAGTGCTCAACGGCGTCAGCCGCACTTGCCGCTAAGTCCATATACGGATCCTCCGGACCCCACAGCTGGCCAAGTTGAGCATACTTTTGATCCGTAAACCGGCGACGCAACAGAAAAGGCTTGCCAGCCACAATATCTCTGGCCTGGCGCAGCTCCTCCTTCATAGCTCGCATTGCAGAACGGGCATCCTTGGCCTTAGCGGTGGCCTTCCCTAGGTCTTCCCGCTCCGATAAGTGCTCCTTTTCAAGAGCCTCATTACGGTCGGCAGCATCTTTTACTTTCACGGCCAATTCGGCCATCTTTTCCCTGCTTAGGCAGTGGGCAGCCTTTTCGGCTTTCAACTCCTCGGCCGCCCTCGAGGCAGCCGCATCACTCCTTTGGGCTTGCTCCTTAGCTTGAGCAAGTTCGGCCCGAAGGCTCTCCACAGCAGCAGCACCGTCTGTATCACAGCATATATATTATCAGAGGTGGGCTTTGACCCCTTAAATAAAGCGACTGTGGAGAACTCATTTACCTTGCGACTCGTCAAGTCGCCGGTTGACAAGTGCAACGTCCGCATCCGCCACGTCAAGTTGCCGCATTAACTCGGCAACTCCACTAGTCCGGCTAGCCCTCGGACTATCCGCCACCTGCATAGGAATGGCGACATTCATTACTTGCGATTTCGATCCTCGACACGCTGTCGCTTTCGACAACCTACCGAGTCTCAGGGGCTACTATCTATACAGGGCGCACTTTTATGTGCAAAACTGTCAAAAAAAAGGTGCGTCATTCTTGCGTACCTCAAATCCCGCCAGCAAACTCCTGGCGGCATTATGCAATCCGCTCTCGGCGGACGAAATCCTTCCAATCACCATACGCATCAAAGCGCAGTGATCTTCTGAGATGGACGCCCTCTCAAGCAGATTCTTCAGCTCTCCTGGCCGGATACTACTGGGCGCCGAACTCTTCGGCCCCTCCGGACTCGGGGACACCCTCCGTGACGATACTTCAGGCTCGTCTGCCCTGTCCAGCGACGCAGCAGACGGAAGCATTTCGCTCTCCATCATCTCCAGACGAAGATCCCCCGAATTCGAACTCATCTGAGAAGTCCACAAATCCGAACTGCAAAGCAAAACTTCAGTTATTCACAGAAGCACAAATGGAGGTATTTTCTTATTAATGAACTCCCCTTTTCCTATTCACGGCTCGCTGGAGGGCTGATCCTTTAGAGACGATTGTACGTCCGGGTTCTCCTCGGACGCCGGACCCCCTGGCGAAGATCTCTTCCCCCGTTTAGGGGCTTTGGCCTCCGGATCTTCGGAGGCGGTCCTCTTCTCCCCCTGGAAGGAGGGGTTTTTGATCCCCCCCCTCTTCAGACGCCCCTTTGGGCGAAATAATAGCTCCTCTATTTTCCACATCGCTCCCTTCTATGGGCGCGACCTCCAACATTCTGACCAGCACGGGCTCCAGTGCGGTCTTTGGGAGGGGAGCCGGACACCTTATCAGCTTCGATCGCGCTACCCACTCCTGATGAAGAGTAATGGGTCAGGAGGCGAACTCTAGAAAAGTAGATAAACAGAACGTCTGGACTCTGAGCTATTTACCTGAGTATCCGGGCGATTGCAGCTTAGGCCTGCGTCCTCGGTCAATTCCGGATACGCTACCTGCGGTCCGAAGAACAACTTGTACATCTCCACGGGTGTCGCACCCATGAAGTGTTGGAGAATTCGAGGTCCCTCCGGATTGAACTCCCATAGACGGAGAGGACGGCGTTTGCAGGGCAGAAGACGCCTGATTAGCATAACCTGCATCACCACAACCAGATTGATCTCCCTTGCCTGGAGGTCTCGAATCCGGCCCTGCAAGGAGGGCACGTCTTCGGACGGCCCCCAGTTGAGCCCTTGGTTGATCCACGACATCAGTCGGCGTGGAGGTCCCGGGCGGAATGAAGGCGGCGGCTTTTGCTTGCTGCCCTTCGGAGCGGTGATATAGAACCACTCCTGCTGCCATAGTCCGAGCTCCTCTTGGAAGGAGCCCTCGGGCCACGGGGCATCGGCCCTTCTGCTTATGGCCGCCCCACCGCACTCCGCTTGACGCCCCCCGATCATCTTCGGCTCCACATTAAAGGTCTTTAGCCACAGGCCGAAGTGGGGAGTGACGCGGAGGAAGGCTTCGCAGATGATAATGAATGCGGAGATATGGAGGATGGACTCCGGAGCAAAGTCGTGAAAATCCAGCCCGTAGTAGAACATGAGCCCTCTCACGAAGGGGTCCGTCGGGAAGCCTAAACCCCGACGGAGGTGGGATACGAAGACAACATACTCATCGGGCTCGGGGGTGGGCACGGCCTGCCCTTGGGCAGGCAACTGCGAAATCTCGTAGGACAAGTACTTGGCCTCACAAAGCTTTAACACGTCCTCCTCCGTGACGGAGGAGGGCATCCACCGACCCTGGAGGTCGGAGCTGGACATGGTTGAGAATCCGAAGCGCTCGAATCTGGGGCTCTGGGTGTTGGAACTGGGAGCAAGGAGGAGATTCGATGCGAGATTGAAGAAAAGAAACGAGCCTTGGTCCTCTTATAAAGGGGAAAAATACCAAGAGTCGTCTCCGTGACCGTTCGGGATTCACCTTCGATAGAGGAGGCGTGGCGATGGGCACGGTTGGGTTACCCATGCACGTATTGATGAGAATCCCGGAATAAGGGGAACACGATCTCTGCTTCGACAAGACGTGCCAAGGAAACCGCTTCGCTAAACGTGCGGAGGTGGTATAATAAAAAAAGATTCAAGTAAAAGCCTGGTAGTGATGTGATGTCATGCCGCATAACACGTCAGCAGATGAGACTTGTGTACATTTTATTCTCTCTACGGTGGAATGTGGAATTTATTTTGCAGAGCCGGACACTATCCTGGTGTTCATGATCTTCTCTGGATTATTCAAGGGAGGAACCCGCCTTGCAATGCCGAACATTATGCGCGCCGGACTTATCGTCATTGAAGCCTGGTTCAGGGGCTACTGAGGGAGTCCTGGACTAGGGGGTGTCCGGACAGCCGGACTATCATCGTCCGCCGGACTCCAAGACTACGAAGATACAAGATTGAAGACTCCGTCCCGTGTCCGGATGGGACTTTCCTTGGCGTGGAAGGCAAGCTTGGCGATACGGATATGTAGATCTCCTACCATTGTAACCGACTCTGTGTAACCCTAGCCTCCTTTGGTGTCTATATAAACTGGAGGGCTTTAGTCCGTAGGACACAACATACATTACAACAATCATACCATAGGCTAGCTTTAGGGTTTAGCCTCCTTGATCTCGTGGTAGATCCACTCTTGTACTACCCATATCATCAATATTAATCAAGCAGGACGTAGAGTTTTACCTCCATCGAGAGGGCCCGAACCTGGGTAAAACATCGTGTCCCTCTTCTCCTGTTACCATCCGCCTAGACGCACAGTTCGGGACCCCCTACCCGAGATCCGCCGGTTTTGACACCGACAGTCCTACTTGTGTAAGATGGTATCTATGGATGTAAGACTCTTGTTATTCAGCTTCTGTGTGTTCAGTGAGCATTGATCTCTAGGATCACTGTACACGTGCAATCGGTGATCACGACTTATGAGTCGGGGTCCCCACAGAGCTGGTATCAGAGCCATCCTGACTGTAGGAAGCCTTAGTTAGCATGGTCGTTAGTTAGGGTAAAACTGTTTCCAAAATTACTACTAGTTTTCCAAAACTATCTATACTTCTCTTCCCTTCTCAGTTTTTCGAAAACTAGGGTATACTTTCCTTATTAATCTCTTCCCCTTCAAAACCTTTGGTCGCTAGAACCCTTATGCCCCTGACCACTGGATTCCTTGTAATCCTCGTGGATAATCTAGAAGGAAGATGCCTTGCCAGACATTCACCCACATCTCCCTAACACAAGATTGGCGACATCACAATAAGATGATACCAACAGAAGATACATCCTCAAGGAATGAGGACCTGAAGACCTAGGAGATGGTGACATCCTTGACACTGCCCCAAGATGATACAACCTTAGCCTACGATGATCAGGGCATAGGATATGCAAGATCATGATATACATCGCTAATAGAGTAACCCTGTCACTACCGTTGTTGTATCGGCAACCACCGATGGATGAGAACCTAGCCATTTGGTCCGCCTCACCATAGTGAGCAGGAAAACGGTTCTCCTCATCCCCCGCTCTTGGTGTCGATGTTGTCATCAACGTAACCGACATGATGGACCTCTATTACACCTTGATAATGTCATTGCATAAAGGAATACCTACCTGGTACCATCGACGGCTTAGAAGACAAAGAGGGATCGTCATGATTAAGAAGACAATAGAAGACCAAGTCAATGCCAGTTACGAGGAACCACCTTCACCCCATCACTTCAACATGCGAGAAGTTGTTGAAGAATCTCCAGGCTCAACCCGGATTGTTTCATCGAACAACTACAAGAGACGTAGCAACACCTGAGGAAAACTTAGAAGACTGCATGAGGCACAAGGCACGACTACTGAGTCTGAGAACCCCCAGGGTAGGATGAGTCGTGTACCCCCTATGCGCAGTCGAGTCTGTATGATAGTTCGAATAGAACCATGATTGTGTGTTGCTTGTTTTTATTTGTTTGTGTTTTGATATAGGTCACACTTTTGCCCTAGGAGAAAAGCATGCGACTATATCACCTTCCTCACCTTGTTTCTTTTGTTTGGCCCTCTTTGCACCTGTTTGTTTGCACTAGCACTATAGAACCCCCTTTAGGCATTCCCCTCCTCTATGCTACTTTTCACTCTCATCTCTCTCCTCAACTGAAGACAAGCAAGACAATATGCACCAAGGATTCCACCTCGGCGACCAACAAGCACTGAAGACTTTTGCTACAACCTCCTCGACCAAGTACAACCCCATATGATTTACACCTCCAGACTAGAACCCTATTCCTAGACCCTTCAAGACTTCATAAGATACCCCAGCTCGAATCCTTAACCATGTGCTTAACCCACAGAATTGCAAGAGAACCTGTTAAGCCTCCGTAACCTTGCTTATCACTGGGTTCATTAGGGAACTAGTGGACATAGTGAACGAGCACATTATCATCCTAAGATAGCACCAAAACTGACGATGCCATAGGGAAGACCAATTTGAGGATACAGGAATAGAGGACAAATGACTTGGTGAGTTTATATCAATGACTTTGAGGAATTATCTGAGGCTCTTTGGTGGATTATAAGGCTTTCATGTTGGTAGATGAACTTGGTGGGATCATGATTATAGAGTAGCATAGCTTTCATTACCCTTGAGTAAATTGGATTTAATAGGACAATTATGATCGCAAGCTGAAATTCTTGGAAGTATAAGGATTTGACTTAGCCAGGGGTTATTGATAGGAGATAGTTGATACTATGATAATGACTTGGGGGAAAGTGTGGAAATTCTCGTTGGACACAAGATTTGGATTTAAATAGGTGATCCTAGTTGAATATAGATGCTAAGTATTTCTACATGGTTCGGAGTAAATTGGATTTAGACTGATGATCTCGATCATGATACCATGTTTCTCGGTGGATGATAAACCAGGAGATTGGATTAATTGTGTGAGTTTATTTAGGGATCTATTTATGCTTGACCTTGGAGTTACTTGACCCTGATAATGGAAATTGGTGGACTGTCTACAGTAGAGATAGCCTTTTCAAGTATTTGGGGATTATAAGGACTTTAGGAGATCATGTGGAACACCAGCATAGGCGTTGGATTTGTAGAATTAAATGGATTATGTAGTGATTGATGGAAGTTAATGGGCTGTAGGAGTTGATTCATAGGAAGGAAACAAGATCTTGGAGTGGCTTACGACGTGTTTCCTTAGGATAGAGATGCTTTATCTTAGACCTTGGAAGAACAGGCTGAGCACTTGGATTGTCACGTTCAAGCTTAGCAGCTTATATGTTCTACCCATGGATTTTTAGGGGTAGACATACATATGAGTTTGGGGATTGTAGACATATATGATTATGTTAGACCTCCTCTCGAGAGCCATGAGGATATGAATCACATGAGTGATGATTGGAGTTGACCTATACGAATGATGCTTTCAGTAGTATAAGGTGATCTGTTTGGAGGACTAAGTAGAACAATTGGCATCTCAGGAATGGTGCTCAAGGATGAACGTTCACTCGCACCCTAGAATCCTTGAAACCCTCAAGCCCTACCAAGGTACAACATGGTCGGATCAGGACCTTAGGGCCTTGACACTACATGTAGAACTACCTTGGACCATACTCAACCCTGACCACTGCCAATCCCCCAGCCTACTTTATATACCCCGTGAAAAACGTCTTCATGGAGTACTTAGACAAGATAGTTGTCCTACTTGTCTACCAAAGACGGAAGAAGAGTCGTTCAGCTGGTCAAGGAACATTTGAAGACCGCATGCCAAGGAGGAAGAACTATACCAACCACCGTCGTCAAGAAGTAAACATCCGCGTCGAAGACCAGGTGTATCTGCAAGCCACTCCTCTCTAAGGAACCAAGCATTTACATGACAAGGAGACCCACACCAAGATTTAACAACCCCCTCTGAGATCACTACGAGACAAAGAGAAGACAGTTACCAGCTAGAGTTGCCACCTAAGTTACCTGATGTGCGCAACGCTTTCCATGCATCACAACCCCGGAAGTGTTTCCAACTTCCTAACTTGCCCGATCTCTACGAGGCCATTGACCACCGAGCCATCGACCCCTAGCCCAATTTAACCTACCGCGAGCTACACATTAGCAACTTGGATCAAGAAGAGCGTCATACACGAAGCCACACCATCAAGTACTTCAATCTCAATGGAGCACTAAACGGAAGCAGAAGCAACATGAGGACTTGAAGACCACCCCAGATCCAAGTTTTTGTATCCCTTTCCGCGCCTAGTCTAGGAATCTCGGGGACGAGATTCTTGTAAGGGGGGTAGGTCTATCACACCCTGATTTTCATGCCACAACACTTAAGCTAATAAATCATGATAAAATGTGTTTTGACAAAAACTTTTGAGTGTTTTGGACTTTGCTTGATTGGATTTTTGTTTGCTGTTTGCAAGTGCTCTAAAACTCAAATAAATCCTCCAACTTCTATACTTCATCTCCTTACTCCAAAAACCTTTCCCAATGATCATGCCATGTGTATAGGATATAAAAATAATTTCTTGCAAAAATCATTTGGCCAAAACGTATTTTCTAAAATTAGTTTTTCAAAAACCCCTGAATTGAGGTTTGCACTGCAAGTACTTAATTAAGGGCAGTAAAATCTTTCCAAAAATATATTTGACTCCTATTAGATATAGGATACCCAGAAACCACAAAAATATAATTTTTAAGGTTATTTTCCTATTTTATTTAAAAGCTTTTTCTTAAGGCCAGAAATGGTATTTAATAGGGAAAAATTATTTTATTGTTTTAAAAATATTTGACAAAAATCAGGGAAACTCAGTGGACATATATTGTCCATATATAAGAGTTTCAACACATGGTCATGTTCAAAATATTGGTCAAATCCCTCAAAAACACTTATTGGATATTTCAAGCTTTTGAAATATTTACAAAGGAAATATTCTCCAAAAATTCCAAGAAACTTCTATCATGTCACATATGACATATTTGGTGATCTTGCCAAGTCTCATGTCTTGGAGAACAAGATAACATCATCAAATCCTCTCAAAACCATTTCTGTCCATTTTGAAGTTTGAGAAACTTTACATGGCCAAACATTCCCAAATGTTCTCAAACCTTGTGAACATTATAAAATGTTTTAATTATTCATCTAGACCAAATGGCACAAATTGGAGAACAAGTTAACTTGATCAAAGTGCCCCAAAACCCTTCCTGTCCAGAAACAAATTTGGACAACTCTACATTGCCAAGTGTGTCCTTTTGATCTGAATTTTTGTGGACATGTTCAAATCCTCAAATGATGACACTACACCAAGTGGTGCATCAAGGAGAATAGATTTGCATGACTAAATCTTGGCAAAGCCATTTCTGCTGATTTCTAGGGTTTACCAAAGTTACATTGGCTACTTTGCCCAAATGAGCTCAAACTTGGTGGAACACCCTAACTCTATGTGCCATTCCATCCTGATAATTCTCATGGCAAGGGGAATTAATTTTCTTGCCCAAACCAACAACAAACACCTTCTGCCATTTTTCCAAAATCATCATTTTGACCACTTCCACTATTCTCCATGAGCTCAACTTTTTACCACAGCCCCTCCTAGTCCCCTTGCACCTCCCGTAGCAATGGAAAATCCATAGATCAATTATTGGAGGGGTAAAACCCCACTATCCCTCTCTAGACAACCCTTCTCTCTCTCTCCCTCAACCTCTCTCCTCTCCTAGTGGTTCACCGGGGCATCCAAGGCCACCTCCCCTTTGTTTATCAACCCCACAAAGCCCCAGACACTAGTGGAGACGCCCCTGGCACATAAACAATGCCATGGCGTGCAGATCTCGTGCTCTGGAGCACGCTACAGTGCTCTCCCGCACTGTACCTCACCCATGCCAAGGGCATAAGACGGCCTTGGGCGGCGGGGTGGTGTCCCCCGAGATCGCCTCTGCGTCCGAGACACGGCAAGGTGTCGGGCCCCTCCCAGAGCTCTCTCATCCCCCCTCTGCAAGGCTCACAGAGCGCATCCGTGGACGCTGCCCACGGAGCACCAGCGCCTCCTCCATATAATCCATCCCCCGAGCTTTCCCTCGCCTCAGTTGGACCCCTCTCTCTCCCGTGCACCTCTTGGACAGCATCCCCCTCCCTCCCGTGCCCTCCAGCACTCCCCCCATGGCCGGAATGCCGCCGCTGGCCTCCGCTCCGATTCGGACAAGGACGAGGTCCTCCCCACCTCCTCTCCCCTCCAGAAGAACCGCCTTTCCCCGGAGACCTCTCCGGTGGCCGGAGCTTGGCCGGGGGTGGCCTGTGCCGCCGGGGGCAAGCGACGGCCGGCGCTCACCCGCGACCTCGATCCCCTCTGTCGCGGGCGCGAGAGGAAAGAGACGACCCTACGGGCGGGCCCCGCGGGTCAGCGACTCAGCCGGCGAGCCCCGGCGTTTAAGTAGAGGAGGGATCCGGGTTAACCGTCTCCCCCGCAGAGAAGCGTACTCCGCTAGTCCGCCATCGGCGTGGCCCTCCTTAGCCGCGTGGCCAGGCAGCTGGGCCGGCCCAATGCGCTGTGGCGCTATGCTGCGCTCGGTGCGCAGTATAGGCATAACCCCTTCCTTTGTCTTTTTCTTTTTCCGGAAACTTGTAAAATCTCCCAAATATTCAAATTAACTCCAAATCCAATGATTCAAATTTCTAGTAGTTGCTAAAATCATGCCCTACCACATGGTGCTATTGTAATATTTTTACAGAAGCATTTCCTTCACAAATATTTATCAAAACCCCATTTTTCCATTTCTGTGATGAACTTTAGAAAATCACAAAGAGCTCAAAATTGATCCAAATGCCATGATTCAAATTCCTAGATGCTTCTAAGTTCATAACTTAGTTTATGAAAAAAATTCTTAATACTTTCTGTACCCCACAATATAATGAGCCATTTCTTCATATTTGTCAACTTTGCAAATTCATAGTGAATTCATTTGAACTCCAAATCCAGTGAAACCAACTCCTAGATGCTTCTAAAATCATGATTTGTTAAATGGGTGCCTTTGCTCATTTTCCAAATATATATTTCTGGACACTTCTTGCAAATCCATAAATCCCTTGGTTCCATCATATCAAAATGTTTAGAGATATCCCTTGATCCACTTCCAATGAAATCACCTTGGTCATTCCTCATATGACCAGAGGTATCCTACAAAAATCCAACTCATGTTTTTAGAGCGCATTTATTTCCTGCCTTGTTGTGTTGCTTATTATGGTTGCTTTCGACGATAGTTGATGAAGTAGACGAAATGCTCGGAGTTGGACCAGAGATATTTGAAGACCTCGAAGACTTTGTTAAAACAGGCAAGCAGCCCTTTGACCATATCTATGAAACCCTTTTTATGCATATCATATAGCACCATATTGTTGTTGCAACGGAATCATGATGAGGTAGTAACCACTTTGACGGTTTGCCACCATACTTCCTCGTTGATACTTGCATTGTGCATGACCCTACCTTCTTATGAGGGTTATGCCGGTGGGAGTAGATAGGATGCTAAAGTAGATGCTACGCAAAAAGGGACGGGTTTATGCATGGTGAAGGAGACAAAGCATTTTCAAAAGACTTTTCGAAAACCTCATCGGGTGCCACTTATGCCCGAGGGAGATGATGAGATGGGTAACCACTTGATGACGAAGTGGTGTACCGAGGCAAGTGTGTGTGTTGTTTTCGAAAACGGATTAGATTTAAGATTTGATGACTGTCCCAACCTTACATGCGCAACCACTCTACCCTTATATGGGAAAGGGCATTATTGATTACCGAGACCGATACTAGCTTGGAGCCCGCATTACTAGTGATGGGAGAGTTGTTGGTGCGCTCTCTCGGGACGGAGTCGTGCCAGGTAGGGCGGCCATGACTGTTTTCACAGGGCACCGGACACACCGTTGGTACCCCGTGCTTGTGGTATGTGATGAATATGGGAGCGAGGCTCCACAACTTTGTGATGTGAAATGTTAGGCACGGGGGTTACTACCAATCGAGTGGACTCCATGTTAGTGTCATCTAAGGAAAGGTAGTGATCGGGTGCTTACCCCGGGTACTTGAGGTACCGCGGGTCGTGGCTGACACGGAAGTTCCCCGGATCTTGTGGGTACAATGTGCAACCTCTGCAGAGTGTAAAACTATTCGAATAGCCGTGTCCACGGTCAAGGACGGTTGGGCGGTGCTGCTTAAACTATGTCCAGAGTTTACAAACCAGTGTGTGTGTTTGGATAACTACTTGGGTCAAGTCAAAGGACTTGACATGATTGAGTTGGGTTGGCGCCCACTCTATTTATGTTGATATCTGTAACCTGTCCTCATGGTTACTTGAATTCTCCTAATGCATGTCTTACAAGTTGTTGAACATGTCATTGCACTCAAAACTAGCTTTCTGCAAAAAATTACCTATATCATGCATTGTTGTATCTTGAACCAAAACATGGGTTGCTTGCGAGTACATTCAAAGTACTCATTGGCTTGCCACTGGTTATTTTATTGGCCGGGCATGAAAGAACAGGATATGATGAGGAATACTTCGGTGATGAACATGCGAGCTAGGACGCTTCCCAGTCAGAATGCCTGTAGGGTTAAGGCAGATGGCATGGGTCCAAGTTATCGACGAAGATTTTCGCTGCAATGTTATACTCAAGACTTGACCATAATGGTCCTACTTGTGTAAGACGGTATGTATGGACGTAAGACTCTTGTTATTCAGCTTCTGTGTGTTTAGTGAGCATTGATCTCTGGGATCACTGTACACGTGCAATCGGTGATCACGACTTATGAGTCGGGGTCCCCACAAGCCTGCATCAGCTCTGAAGACCATACCACTCGTCTGTCGTTCGCAGTATGGGGTTTGGATATGGTTGGTCCCTTGAGAACAGGATGGAGCGGTTTCACACATGTACTGGTAGGAGTCGACAAGTTCACCAAGTGGATTGAGGCTAAACCCATCAAGAACCTTGACGCCGGTACAGCTGTCAGCTTCATCAGAGAACTGATATTCAGATATGGAGTCCCACACAGCATCATCACTGACAATGGATCAAACTTCGATTCGGAGGACTTCAGGGCGTTCTGCACATCTCAGGGCACACGAGTCGACTATGCTTCAGTCGCCCATCCCCAATCGAATGGACAAGCGGAGCGGGCCAATGGCTTGATCCTCAAAGGGTTGAAACCCCGACTGATGCGTGACCTCAAGCATGCGGCTGGAGCATGGGTCGATGAACTTCCCTCGGTGCTGTGGGGCCTAAGGACCATGCCTAACCGGTCGACTGGAAGAACTCCATTCTTCTTGGTCTATGGAGCTGAAGTGGTCTTACCGAGTGATCTGCTCCACAACGCTCCTCGAGTCGAGCTCTACACCGAAGCTGAAGCAGAACAAGCGCGGCAGGATGCAGTCAACCTTTTAGAGGAAGAAAGGGAGATGGCTTTGATCCGATCGACCATCTACCAATAGGACTTGCGTCGCTTCCATGCCAAAAACGTGAAGAGTCGAGCTTTCCAGGAAGGGGATTTGGTTCTCCGAGTGGATCAGCAGAAACCACACAAGCTTGCTCCTTCTTGGGAAGGACCCTTCATCGTCACCAAGGTTCTCCACAACGGAGCGTACCGTCTCTACAACGTCAAGCACAACATCGACGAGCCTCGAGCTTGGAACGCGGAGTTACTCCGCCCCTTTTACACCTAAGTATTCACTCGGATGGGTTGTAATAAAAGTACTTCCGTAGTTCATGTTTCACAAGATAATAGTGTTATAATTTCCCCAATGATTGATGTCATTTTTATTTATTTAATAAAATTCCCCCTAAGTGGGTGACTTAGCTGCGAATCCGTTTCGCCTAAGTTTGTCAAAAAAATCCTTGCCGAGTGGAGAGCCAGCCTCCCACTCGGGGGCTTAGCTGCGAATCCGTTTCGCCTAAGTATCAATAAAATCCTACCGAGTGGTGAGCCAGCCTCCCACTCGGAGGCTTAGCTGCAGTCCAAGTACTCGCCTAAGTTCCAATAAAATCCTACCGAGTGGTGAGCCAGCCTCCCACTCGGGGGCTTAGCTGCAGTCCAAGTACTCGCCTAAGTTTCGAAAATCCTACCGAATGGAGGGCCAGCCTCCCACTCGGAGGCTTAGCTACAGTCTAAACACTCGCCTAAGTTCAAATTCAAACGTGCGCTCTGCAAGGAGGACGAGGTGCAGGTCGACTGCTACCCTTTCCTCCGAGCTACGCCACAAGTACAACGTGCGCTCTGCAAGGAGGACGAGGTGCAGGTCGACTGTTACCCTTTCCTCCGAGCTACACCACAAGTACAACGTGCGCTCTGCAAGGAGGACAAGGTGCAGGTCGACTGCTACCCTTTCCTCCGAGCTACGCCACAAGTACAACGTACGCTCTGCAAGGATGACGAGGTGTAGGTCGACTGCTACCCTCTCCTCCGAGCTACGCCACAAGTACAACGTGCGCTTTACATGGAGGACGAGGTGCAGGTCGACTGCTACCCTATCCTCCGAGCTACGCCACAAGTACAATGTGTTTTCCATAAGAAAGACGCCTTAAAAATCCTACCGAGTGGAGAGCAGACCTCCCACTCGGGGGCTTAGCTGCAGCCCAGTGCTCGCCTAAGTTTTGAAAATCCTACCAAGTGGAGAGCAGACCTCCCACTCGGGGGCTTAGCTGCAGCCCAGTGCTCGCCTAAGTTTTGAAAATCCTACCGAGTGGAGAGCAGACCTCCCACTCGGGGGCTTAGCTGCAGCCCGGTGCTCGCCTAAGTTTTTGAAAATCCTACCGAGTGGAGAGCAGACCTCCCACTCGGGGGCTTAGCTGCAGCCCGGTGCTCGCCTAAGTTTTGAAAATCCTACCGAGTGGAGAGCAGACCTCCCACTCGGAGGCTTAGCTGCAGCCCAGTGCTCGCCTAAGTTTTTGAAAATCCTACCGAGTGGAGAGCAGACCTCCCACTCGGAGGCTTAGCAGCAGCCCAGTGCCTGCCTAAGTGAATTGGGGAACAAGTCGATTGCAATAAGCACCTCGCTTTAACCTACAAAAGATACCTCAAACCAAATGCAAGCATATTTAAAACATCGAATCCAAATTCGGATAACACCTAACGGAACCGGAAGTGCTCCGGCGCTAAGCCTCTAAAGGTTTGTCGGTTACAAAAATCACTCGGCATACCGAGGCAAATTTAAAGTGTCGAGCTCAAGAAGTTTTTTACCCCTCCTGTGGAGGGTTGGAAGGTGCAACAAAATCGTCCAGGTCGATTCCATCAGCAATCCGAGTGGCAGCGGCGATGAAGGTCTCCATGAATGACCGGAAATCGTGTTTCTTGGTGTTAGCCACCCTAAGGGCCGCCAGCTTGTCCTCTCGTGCTTACTTGCAATGAACTCGGGCCAGAGATAGAGCAACGTCAGCGCCACACCTGGCAGAAGACTTCTTCCACTCCTGCACTCGACTTGGGACTGTGTTCAGTCGAGTCATCAGAGACTCGAGGTCATTCTGGAGCGTCTCTCTGGGCCAGAGCATGGTGTCGATGCGGGAAGTGGCGACCTTCAGCCTTGCGAGATAATGAACGATGGCAGCAACACGAGATTCGAGCCGGAACACGTTCATTGCGACTTCATCCGTCACAGGAGAGTTGATGGGGTCCAGGTTTGGCTCCAGTCGACCGGTCTCCTCTTCAAAGTTCTGGCAAAATTCTGCAAGCACAACCGCCGAGTCAAGACAATAGTCGAATGGAAAGATCACAGTTAAAATACATGTTTGGTGCAAAAGATTACCTTCGAGCATGAGGAATAGCTTCTTGGCGAGTCCAGCCAGATAAGTCTCCAGATCGTTCTTCTCCCCCACCAACTCACTGGCCTTGTCACTCAGGGCAATCTTATCACTTTTCAGTCGACTGACCTCTTTGTTGGCAGCATCAAGAGCAGCTTTCAGATTGGTGTTTTCTTCTTCAAGCTTGGTGACCGAAGCCAACTTCTCGTCTACGAGCTTGGTCTTCTCTAAAGCTGTTTTCTGCATTTCAGCCAACTCAAGGTCTTTCTTCTTCTGGGCATCCTTCACATTGCCTGCAAAGTTACAGCAAGGTCAGAATTTGAAACAAATGAGGGGCAAAGGCAGTCGTCGAAAGCCTCACCAAACATACCTTTAGCTTCCTCCTTCGCCTTCGTTAAATTCTCCTGGGCCAGCTTCAGATCAAGCTCGAGCTGGATGTGTTTGTTCTCCAACTCAGTGTAACGAGCCGCAAGGTCGCAGGATTTCTACGAAGAACCAATCGACAAAATGTCAAAGACAATTCACTTCCGAGTGACTAAGGAAAAATCATACGTTTCTAAGACTACGGCCGAATACAAACATTCGACCATAGTCTCGGGGACTACACCCAGTGGGTGCACTCAGCATGCCCCCACTAGTTCTAGTTCTATCAGTTAGAGTCGATCAGTCGACCAACAAATAGTAAAAAAACAGGACATGTTCTTCAGACTGTAGTCAACTGCCAGCAGTCGACCACAGTCTCGGGGACTACACCCAGTGGGTGCACTCAGCGTGCCCCCACCGGTCTGTAAATCCATTCGACCTAATCGAATGAAGGAAAAACTTAAGATATAAAGACTATGGTCGACTGCCAGCAGTCCACCATAGCCTTGGGGACTACACCCAGTGGGTGCACTCAGCGTGCCCCCACTAACTTGGAATTTCAATCGACACACCCAGTGGGTGTAGGACAATCACTAGGAATTTCAGAAAGAAGAATCTTCAGACATCATACCCTAACAGAACAGGCGGTGACCGACTGACTTGAACGTTACTCTGAAGAGCTGAACTGGCGTCATAGGCTGCCAGGCTGGCTTCTTGGATGGCCTTCACTTGCTCCATCATGACTCCCGCCTGGCGTATTGCTTCTTTCGCAGCACTGGCTTGGTCCTCTAGGACGTAGTGGGTCGAGAAAAAGTGAAGCCTATGCAGCACTCGATGACGTGGGGCGAGCACTCGTCAACGGCACCGCAAAAGATACGGTAGGCCGAGTGATGTTCTCTCCTTCTGCGACCAGTGTCTCGGGCGCTGGCACGTCCTGAGTCGCCTTGCCAGCAGACGCTTTCCTTCTCCTCCTTTGCCTCAGTGGTTCCTCATCGTCATCGTCAGGAAGGGTAATAACGACATTAGACGGAACTAAAGAAAAGAATCAAAATTAGAGACAAAGAGCCAATCGACTAAAGACGGAACTATGAAAGTCATACCAGGTTTTGAAGTGGCAGCGTCTTCCATCTCATGATCTTCAGCCCTGGCCGAGGTATCGGAAGTAGCAGCGCTGCAGTTCCAGAAGTCAGTCGGTTGATTCATGAGTCGACCAAGAATAAGTTCATGGGGAACAGAAAAACTCACGTAGCGTCATTACCCTGAGATAGTGGGGATCACCATCTTCATCTTCGGCAAGACCTTAGCCGGCTTCGATGGCGCCACCCTGGATTGCTTCGGAGCTTTCTCAGTCGGCACCGGAGAAGTGTTTCGAGGGCGCTTGGTCGACTGAGCGACAGTTGTGACCCCCTTACCACGCTCGGTCGTAGGGTCATGGACGAGCTTCGAGCGTCTTTCCGAGCAAGGCGGTGCAACTTCCTCCTCCTCCTCTTCTTCTTCCTCCTCACCAGAGTCGTCACCTTCATCATCAGCAGCAGCATCCGAATCCCACTCCTCCTGGCTTTCGCCCCCACTTCCTTCTTCCTCCTCAGTCGGCGTCTGTGCTCCATTGGGCTTCGAGTATAATTCGGTGGTGGCCTGACAGACAACAAAACAAAGATCAATCGACCAATTTGCAGCAAAAGCAGAATGAGTATAGCAAGATTACAATCGAGGATAAAGTGGGCATACCGTGTCCGGAGTGTAGGAATGGTCGAGTGGTGGAATCCTCCTGGCTCCTCGAGGGTTGTCCTTATTCCCTGTGATCGCGGTCATCCACCTCTCCAGTGTGCGTCGTCGACTGCTTATGGATGGACCCGAGTTTCATCCTCTGTTCCACAGTACAGCCACATCGGGTGGCCTCGGTACTGAAGTGGTTGGATGCGCCGCCTAAGGAAGACCTCCAGAAGGTCCATACCCGTCACTCCTTCCCGAACTAGCTGGACTACACGCTCCATCAACATTTTTACTTGGGCTTTCTCCTCAGGGAGCACCTTTAGAGAAGAGGGCTTGTTCACTCGGTCCATGGAAAACGGAGGGAGACGAGTCAACTGCCCCGGCGTCGACTCGTCTTGGTAGTAGAACCAAGTCGACTGCCATGCTCTGACCGACTCAGGAAGGGTCATGGCCGTAAAAGTACTCTTGCTCCTCATCTGAATCCCAAGACCCCCGCACATCTGAATAACCTTAGTCCTATCGTCATCCAGACTCGCCTTTTTCACTGTCTATGAGCGACAAGTGAATATGTGCTTACAGAGAACCCAGTGTGGTCGACAACCCAGGAAGTTCTCGCACATGCACACGAAGGCAGCAAGGTAGGCAATGGAATTTGGATTGAAATGGTGGAGTTGCGCTCCAAAGAAATTCAAGAACCCACGGAAGAAAACACTCGGAGGCAGGGAGAACCCACGGTCTACGTGAGTAGCTAGAAGAACGCACTCACCCTCCTGCGGCTGCGGTTGCCACTCGTTCCCCGGGAGCCTCGCTGCCCCATGAGGGATCAAGCCCTCGTTGGCCATCTCATTGAGATCCGTCTCGGTGATGGTCGAGCGGATCCAATCCCCTTGGACCCAACCTTGCGGCAGGGGGGACCTTGACGAGGATCCGACCCGACTGGACGCTCTCCCTTTCGCCTTCCCCGTCGCCGTCGCCTTCTTCGCGCGCTCCAAAGCCGCCGTCTTCTCCTTCACCATTGTTACCGACGAAGCGCATGAGGAGTGGATGGGCGGGGGCGAGAGCAGGCACGGCGGGCAGAGATGGAGAGGGCAGAAGGGGAAATGGGAGGATACTGTTCAAAAACCCTCGCCTGGCGCCTTTTATAAGGACACTTCCGAGTGGCTGACGAGTGGGCCCAGGCGATCCTATCACATGCCGAAACAGTCGTGCGCACGCGATATGTGGCGAAAAAGGCGGCACAGAAATCGAGGCCTCTATGCCCTATCCCATCCGAGCGCCGCGGTCCGCCCCGCTTCGCGCGCTTCCCAAAATTCGGATCCCACAAAATCCGCTAACATCAGATCAATCTGTCAGACGGAAGATTTCCTGCGATCCGTCGCTCGGAAGTTTATTAAGTTCAAAAGTTCACTCGACAGAAGAAAAGAATGGATCAAGGCGACTGAAAGAAAAGTTGCTGCCATCAACAAAAAGATTATTGGTCCGAATTGAGACATGTTTAGAGCACAAAAACGGGTCGGAAATATTAGCAACTCCTTCCTCACTCAAACCTCGATCCATTCGGGGGCTAATGATGAAGTCATGTACCTAGGGTAGGGTCATAGACCTGTCTTAAGTACCCTTCCCAAGGGCACCCTCAGAAGAAACTGCCTTCTAATCGACCAAGAGAGATTTCACTCGACGGACTCGAAGGACTCGACCATGAAGACTCACTCGACCACCAGGAGATCAAGAGCCACTCTGCATCCAAACGGTTTGTAATTAAGTAGTCTTTATGGCATTTAGGACACTTTATGTAAGGTGTTACCAGTAACGCCTGGCCTTAATGTACTTTAAACCCTGCATAACTGAGGGCCGGAGGTGTCTGGCAGACACTATATAAGCCACCCCCCTCCTCAGTGTAAAGGATTCGCACCCCTGTAATCTATACACACATAATCCAGTCGACCGCCTCCGGGCTTCGAGACGTAGGGCTGTTACTTCCTCCGAGAAGGGCCTGAACTCGTACATCCCTTGTCCACACAACTGCTCCATAGCTAGGATCTTGCCTCTCCATACCTACCCCCCATTCTACTGTCAGACTTAGAACCACGACAGCCTCTGCCACCTGCCTCGCTGTCGTCGGGCGCAGAGCGTCTCAGATCCGCCGCCGGCGCCGATCTGGACGGCTCCGGTCCTGGGCTCTCCCGTCCCCCGATCCAAACGAACAGCGGCACCGCGCCGTCCCAGCACACCGTCGTCTCGGGTCCACCCCGTCCCTGCACGGCAGCAACCCTCGAACCAAACGGCGCCAGCGCCGTCCCGAACCACTCCGTCCCGCAGGACCGTCCCGTCCCGTTTCCCGAGGGTATAATTTTCTGCCAAGTACCTGAAATTTGACATTATGTGTGTATGTTAGTGATGCCATAGTTTTCTGCTCATAGATCCGTTTTGCATGTATGATATATCAAAATGTTCGTTGCGAGATGCTCTTCATTTCATTCCATTGTGCCATGTTCATTTGAGCTCATCTTGATGCCCTAATCATCGCTGCAAGAGTGCTATATGATGTTAATCTGCTGAAACTGTAATAACTTGCTCATTTGTCATTTTTGCCATGTTTGATGTGTGCATCCTATGAGCATGAGCTGTACATGAGTTTTGAACTATGATATGCCATCTTTACAGGGGTGCTATCCATGTATTTTTGTGATTCTTGTACTGAGTGCATCAAGCTTGTTAAGTAGGGTACTTGCTGTTGTTGTTTTGCTAGGCTGATTCTGTTATATTTTGTTGCTATGTAAACCTGCTGCTATAAGTCATTCTATGCATAATCTGGAGATGTTCACTAAGGATGTTTTGTTGTACATGTCATGATCTATCCATCCATGCCACTGGTTGAATTTATAGCCTGCTGTAGCTTGTTGTTATGTTGCTCCAAACTTGCTAAATAATGTTGTTGTCATCCTATTAACGTGAAGTTCAATTTTGGCCATGTGATTTTCTAGTGATCCATGCACCCTATGAACATGTTATTGCCATGCTTAGCTTCACAAACATGTCTTCTTACTGTTGGTTGCCTTGCCATGTCATGTATTGCTCTGTGGTGAGTGGTTCAAGCTCACCAACATGCCTACTTATTGCTGTTCCTGACATGTATGAATCTGTCATATAACTTGCCATGTTTACATGGGTGCCATCATATTTTCTGTGCCCTTTTGGCTCATGGTCAGTAAAGGAATTTTGTTCTATGCGATTAATGTATTCATGCCATGCCTTTGTTTGCCATGTTAAGTTCCTGTAACATGTTGTTTGATAGCTCTAAACATTGCAACCTGATGTTATTTCTGCTAAACCTAAAACTGTTATTATTTGCAATCTTGCCATGTGTTTTGGAGCATGTTCTAGTGATTTTTGGAGATAGATCAGTGTTCATGTTTTGTCATGCTTTACTTGTACTTCATGCCCATGCCTTTTGTTCTTACGTTGGGATGTTGTAGCTTGTTGTTTTGATGCTTGCAATATGCCTAGTTGCTGTTTTGGACAGCTTGTCCTTTAAACTTGTATAGTGTGTGTGTGTTGAACCGTTGCTCCGTTTTGAGTGTGCTCTATATGAAAATTGCTTGTTTTTGCATGTCGCTTCATATTATCATGTTGAATACATGTTTTGAGAGTGTTTTCTTGATGTTTGGGTGCATTTTGCATCAATGCCATGTTTAACTTGTTTTGCTCATATCTTCTAGGCCGTAGCTCCGAACTAAATGAACTTTATATGTAACTTGACTAGCATTTCGTGTAGATCCTCTTGGTGCATCTTAACTTGCTGTTTAACAATTTCAACTTAATTTTTCTTAAGATCTCGACCAACTTTGAAATTTGCATATGAGGACTTACCGGAATTGTTATATGTTGTTTCCGGCCTCATTTAAACTTGCCTTGATGTGTTGCTCTTGTTTGCTTCGTCTCTTGCCATGAGTAGCTTCATGTAGCTTTGTCATGCATCATGTTTGGTTGTGCATCATGTCATGTGTATATGTGGTGTGTTTACCATGTTGTGTGCTTCTTCTCGATAGTTCCCGTTTCGTTGCGATCGTGAGGATGCGTTCGTCTACGTGTGGTTCGTCTTCGTGGCTTCATCTTCTTCATGGACTCGTTCTTCTTACTTGCGGGATTTTAGGCAAGATGACCGCTACCCTAGATCTCACTACTATCATTGCTATGCTAGTTGCTTCATTCTATCGCTTTGCTGCGCTTCCTACCACTTGTTCATCAAGCCTCCCCAAATTGCCATGAACCTCTAACCTTTGACACCCTTCCTAGCAAACCGTTGTTTGGCTATGTTACCGCTTTGCTCAGGCCCTCTTATAACGTTGTTAGTTGCAGGTGAAGTTGAAGATTGCTCCATGGTGGACATGGTTATGTTGGGATATCACAATATCTCTTATTTAATTAATGCATCTATATACTTGGTAAAGGGTGGAAGGCTCAGCCTTATGCCTGGTGTTTTGTTCCACTCTTGCCACCCTAGTTTCCGTCATATCGGTGTTATGTTCCTGGATTTTGCGTTCCTTACGCGGTCGGGTGATTTATGGGACCCCCTTGACAGTTCGCTTTGAATAAAACTCCTCCAGCAAGGCCCAACCTTGGTTTTACCATTTGCCTCACCTAGCCCTTTTTCCCTTGGGAGTCGAGCTCTCGAGGGTCATCTTATTTTTACCCCCCCCCCCCCCCCGGGCCAGTGCTTGTCGAGAGTGTTGGTCCAACCTGTCAGCCGCCGATGGCCACCAGGGGCAACTCTGGGCTGGCCTACCAGAAGTTTGGACAATCCGGTGTGCCCTGAGAACGAGATATGTGCAGCTCCTATCAGGATTTGTCGGCACATTCGGGCGGCTTTGCTGGTCTTGTTTTACCATTGTCGAAATGTCTTGTAAACCGGGATTCCGAGACTGATCGGGTCTTCCTGGGAGAAGGTATATCCTTCGTTGATCGCGAGAGCTTATCATGGGCTAAGTTGGGACACCCCTGCAGGGTATAAACTTTCGAGAGCCGTGCCCGCGGTTATGTGGCAGATGGGAATTTGTTAATGTCCGGTTGTAGATAACTTGACACCAGATTCGAATCAAAACGCATCAACCATGTGTGTAACCGTGATGGTCTCTTCTCGGCAGAGTCCGGGAAGTGAACACGGTTTCTTGTTATGTTTGATGTAAGTAGGAGTTCAGGATCACCTATTGATCATTGCTAGCTTCACGACCGTTCCTTTGCTTCTCTCCTCGCTCTTATTTGCGTATGTTAGCTACCATATAGGCTTAGTCGCTGCTGCAACCTCACCACTTTACCCCTTCCTTTCCCATTAAGCTTTGCTAGTCTTGATACCCATGGTAATGGGATTACTGAGTCCTCGTGGCTCACAGATTACTACAACAAAAGTTGCAGGTACAGGTTATGCGATGATCATGACGCGAGAGCAATGTTTGCTTGTTTTGGAGTTCTTCTTCTGCTTCTTCTTGATCAGGGGATAGGTTCCAGGTCGGCAGCCTGGGCTAGCAGGATGGATGTCGTTTGAGTTTCTGTTTGTGTTCCATCCGTAGTCGGATGTTGATCTTATGTATGATGATGTTGTATTCGTGTGGCATTGTATGCCTCTTGTATGTATCCCCATCTATTATGTAATGTTGATGTAATGATATCCACCTTGCAAAAGCGTTTCAATATGCGGGTCTATCGTTGGTGGGACCTTCGAGTTCCTCTTGCATAGGGTCGCATATTGGGCGTGACAAGTTGGTATCAGAGCCTCAACCGACCCTAGGAGCCCCCTTATTTGATCGTGTAGTTTGGCCGTTGTCGAGTCTAGAAGAAAACTGATTTCTGAGTCTAGTTTTATCGGAGAGTAGTAATTCCTTTTACTCCTTAGCCCCTTCGTCGCTCTGGTGAGGAATCTTAACGTAGGTCTTTTGAATTACTCCTCTTCCCGTTCAAATTTTTCTTTAGGATCACGTGGTTAGTTTCGTGAGTTATCCATCCTCTTTTGTCCGGTGCATCTCTCGTCAAGTCGACTTGAACATCTTTGTCTTTCGCGAGATCAATCCTCAGTTCTTCCTCCGACGTCATTGTTTTTCCCTGTCCGAAGTTGTCTTTGTTTTTCCCACCCGCCCACCCCTTTTTCTTCTCGGAGCCGGAGTCCGTAATCGAGTATCCTTCCTACTCGTGCGAAGTCTTTGCTTTCTTTCCTCAATGGTTTCAACCAGTGTTTTTCTCTTCAAGATATTCGTCGGTTCCCCTTCCAAGCTGCCTTTGTTTTCCCGCCCTCCCATCCTTTTTCTTCCCGGAGCCTGAGTCTCTTTCGACCATCAATTTCATTCGCACGGAGCCTCTTCAGTCTTCCCTCAATTATTTCAACCGGTGAATTCTCGTCTCGTTCATCATTCTTCATCCCTTTCTTCTCCGGTGGACTCAATTCAAGTTTTTTTTTCGAGTTGATCACATTCTTTTCCTTTTCGCAAAGTGTTCTCCTTACTCGTTCGCCTCTCATCATTCAATCATTCCGGAGTTCGGAAGACATCTCAAGAGATTCATCGGTGTTCCAATTAATTTGAGGTTGTCACCTCATTCAAATATTTTAATTGTTCCGGTGCATCATCTATCTCTTCAACATCCTTTCCAACGATGTTTTTCTTTTAGTGGGCCCTAACACACAGATATTTTCCTAGGATCTTACCCGACTCTTCTAATTTTCCCGAAGCCATTCTCAAATTCTTTTTGAAGTTTGACGTAAGTATGAATTTCATCATTCAGATGCCTTTCCTAGATCGATTTCAAATCATTTTCATTGTTGACTCAACCTCTTCACTTGTCATTCTCCCGGAGTATCTCAGTAATTTTGGTGTTGTTTTCCGTCGTCATTTGAAGACCGAAGAAGAGTTTTTCCTCTCAATCTTGCCCGTTCTCCCGAAGGTTCCTAGTTCTAGCTTCTTGTTAGCCTCTCGATTTATTCCATTTGTCAGATATTGTTTTTCTTACCCATCCGGAGCATTTCAGGAGTTACTTTCTCTCTCGATAATCCGGAGGCCATCTTTTCGGAAGATTTCTTTGTTCTAAGTTTTCAGATTTGTCTCAAATTATTATATATCTGTGCCTTTTCGTACGTCTCAATATTCTTCCGGTGCTTCGTTCAAGTAATCTTCAATCAGTTTGCGATCTTTTCATTCTTTTGCATCTAAATCCCCTCAAGCATATTGGTTCTTCTAATTCTTCCCGGTGATTCATTCTCTTTTGTCATTCAATTTTCAAATTCTTATGGTGGTTCGTTCAAGATTCTTGAGGGAGTCCTGGACTAGGGGGTGTCCGGACAGCCGGACTATCATCGTCAGCCGGACTCCAAGACTATGAAGATACAAGATTGAAGACTTCGTCCCGTGTCCGGATGGGACTTTCCTTGGCGTGGAAGGCAAGCTTGGCAATACGAATATGTAGATCTCCTACCATTGTAACCGACTCTGTGTAACCCTAGCCCTACCCGGTGTCTATATAAACCGGAGGGCTTTAGTCCGTAGGAGGACAACCATTACAACAATCATACCATAGGCTAGCTTCTAGGGTTTAGCCTCCTTGATCTCGTGGTAGATCCACTCTTGTACTACCCATATCATCAATATCAATCAAGCAAAGTGTAGGGTTTTACCTCCATCGAGAGGGCCCGAACCTGGGTAAAAACATCGTGTCCCTTGTCTCCTGTTACCATCCGCCTAGACGCACAGTTCGGGACCCCCTACCCGAGATCCGCCGGTTTTGACACTGACATTGGTGCTTTCATTGAGAGTTCCTCTGTGTCGTCATCGATAGGCTTGATGGATTCTTCAATCAACAACAACGCCGTCCAGGGTGAGACTTTTCTCCCTGAACAGATCTTCATATTCGGCAGTTCGCACTGTGGGCCAATTCACTTGGCCATCTGGAGCAGATCGAAAGCTACGCCCTTGGCCATCAGGTCAGATTTGGAAACCTAAACTTCACGGCAGATATCCGCGGAGACTTGATCTTCGATGGATCCGATCCACAGCCGAGCGTGCCGCACTGTCACGATGGGCATGATCTAACTCTGCCGCCGGACAGTACTTTGGAGGCCGCACACGAATCCGCTCTGACCCATAGTCCGGAGCCGGTTGCGCAGATCGAGGACGGGTGGCTGGACACTGCCTCGGGAGCTGCGACTTCCACGGCGATGGAGCCGAATACTGACCTTGTCCCTTATAAAGCTCGCGACTCCGAGGTGCTGGACTCCGAACCTCCTGCGCCCCTGCCAATCGAATCTGATTGGGCACCGATCATGGAGTTCACCGCTGTGGACATCTTTCAGCACTCACCCTTTGGCGACTTCTTAAATTTGCTAAAGCATCTCTCGCTATCCGGAGAGCCCTGGCCGGACTATGGCCAGGATGGTTGGGATGCGAACGACGAAGAAATTCAAAGCCCACCCACCACCCACTTTGTAGCCACTGTCGACGATCTAACCGACATGCTAGACTACGACTCCGAAGACATCGACGGTATGGACGACGATGCCGGAGACGATCAAGAACCAGCGCCTACAGGGCACTGGAAGACCACCTCGTCATACGACATATACATGGTGGACACCCCAAAAGATGGGGATGGCGAAGAAGCAGCGAAGGCAGATTCCTTGAAGAAACAGCCCAAGCGCCGGCGTCAGCGGGCCGCTCTAAATCCCGCCACAGTAAAAATGGAGATTCCGGCACAGGAGATAATAACACCCCAGAAAGTGCCGAAGACAATCCCCTCCTGCAAGATTCAACGCAGGAGGATGCAGAAGCAAGCCCTCACGAGAGAGCGGCAGACGAAGAGGTCGAGGATGATAATTACCTACCTCCCTCCGGAGACGAGGCAAGCCTCGACGGCGACGAATTCGTCGTGCCTGAGGATCCCGTCGAACAAGAGCGTTTCAAACGCAGGTTAATGGCCATAGCAAATAGCCTAAAGAAAAAATAGCAGCAGCTTCAAGCTGATCAAGACCTGCTGGCCGACAGGTGGACCGAGGTCCTCGCGCCGAAGAGTATGAACTCGAACGCCCCTCCAAGAGCTACCCAAAACGCAAGTTGCTCCCCTGACTAGAGGAGGAAGCATATATACCTTCATCACCAGCGCACAATATGGCAGACCGACCACCCCGTGGTCGGGACAGAGAGGCACCGAGGCCCTCCACCAAGACCGTACCCCGGCATCGCTCAAAAAGTACGAAGCCACGAGGGAACGCGCCGGACTTGCGGGATATATTGGAGGACAAATCAAGGCAATCCAGATCTATCTATGGATCACGAGAGCGCCCCACAACCCACGACGAATAGAGCCGTGCCGGATACAGCAACTCCGGCCGGGCCGAACACAGCAGACAACGCTCCCTTGAGCTACGTCGTGATATTGCTCAATACAGAGGCGCCACACACCCGCTATGCTTCACTGACGAAGTAATGGGTCATCAAATCCCTGAAGGGTTTAAACCCGTAAACATTGAATCCTACGATGGCACAACAGACCCCGCGGTTTGGATCGAAGATTATCTCCTTCATATCCATATGGCCCGCGGTGACGATCTCCATGCCATCAAATATCTCCCGCTCAAGCTTAAAGGACCAGCTCGGCATTGGCTTAACAGCCTGCCCGCAGAGTCAATTGGGTGTTGGGAGGACCTGGAAGCCGCATTCCTCGACAACTTCCAGGGCACATATGTGCGACCACCAGAAGCCGATGACCTAAGCCACATAATCGAGCAGCCAGAAGAATCGGCCAGGCAATTCTGGACACGGTTCTTAACAAAGAAAAATCAAATCGTCGACTGTCCGGATGCAGAGGCCCTCGCAGCCTTCAAACATAACATCCGCGACGAGTGGCTAGCCCGGCACCTAGGACAGGAAAAGCCGAAATCCATGGCAGCCCTCACATCATTAATGACCCGCTTCTGTGCGGGAGAGGATAGCTGGCTAGCTCGCAGCAACAACCTCAGTAAAAATGCTGGCAGTCCGGATACTAAGGATCACAACGGCAGGTTGCGACGAAGAAAAAAACAAACGCCGCGTTAACGGCGACAACAATGAGGATACGACAGTCAACGCCGGATTCCGAGGCTCTAAACCCGGTCAGCGGAAGAAGCCATTCAAAAGAACCACTCCGGGTCCGTCCAATTTGGACCGTATACTCGACCGCTCATGCCATATTCACAGCACCCCTGAAAAGCCAGCTAACCACACCAACAGAGATTGTTGGGTATTTAAGCAGGCAGGCAAGTTAATTGCCGAAAACAACGACAAGGGGCTGCACAGCGACGACGAGGAAGAGACCCGGCCGCCGAACAGTAGAGGACAGAAGGGTTTCCCCCCACAAGTGTGGACGGTAAACATGATATATGCAACCCATATACCCAAGAGGGAGCGGAGGCGTGCACTAAGGGACGTATATGCGATGGAGCCAGTCGCCCCGAAGTTCAATCCATGGTCCTCTTGCCCGATCACTTTCGATCGAAGAGACCATCCGACCAGTATCTGCCATGGCGGATTCGCCGCATTGGTTTTAGACCCAATCGTCGATGGATTTCACCTCACGAGAGTCCTGATGGACGGCGGCAGTAGCCTGAACCTGCTTTATCAGGATACAGTGCGCAAGATGGGCATCGACCCCTCAAGGATTAAACCTACAAAGACGACCTTCAAAGGCGTCATACCAGGTGTTGAGGCCAATTGTACAGGCTCAGTCACACTAGAAGTGGTCTTCGGATCTCCGGATAATTTCCGGAGCGAGGAGTTAATCTTCGACATAGTCCCGTTCCGCAGCGGCTATCATGCTCTGCTCGGACGAACCGCGTTTGCAAAGTTCAACGCGGTGCCGCATTATGCATACCTCAAGCTCAAGATGCCAGGCCCTGGTGGAGTCATCACGGTCAACGGAAATACGAAACGCTCCCTCCGAATGGAGGAACATACAGCGGCTCTCGCGGCAGAAGTACAGAGGAGCCTTCTAAGGCAATTTTTGAGTCCGGCTGTTAAACGACCGGACACGGCCAAACGCGCCCGGAGCAAAATCAATCAAGACCACCTGGCGCGTTCCGAGCACGCGTAGCAATGCGGCCCCAACCCCAGCCCTCTCATGATTGCAAGACCAGCTCTCCGCGTACATCATTACGCTCTGGAGATACCATGGGCATAGGGGGAGGGGCACGACCACAACAGACCTAGAGTGCGGCTCGACCGCACCAGGGGCTCCCAAGTGCATTGCTCTTTTTATTTTTATTTTCCTTCTTTTTATACACAGGACTCCGTTCACCAGAGGCCCTGTCTGGCGGCGAACCCACCGAACTCACGATGCAACAGCCAGGGAGGGAAAAAGGCTGCGATGAACACTCATGTGGTCTCCATTACGAGCATTAAATTTGATTATACACACCAGTCTGCAGCCCACCCCTGGAGGGGGACATGTTTAATTAGTCCAATCCCTTGCTTATCGCACTATTTGTATCATCCCGCACTCATAGCAGAATTACTTAAATAAATAATGCAGCACTTTTTGCCTATAATTGCATTACTTTACATATATGTTCATTAATGACATCTTGCACCCGTATATTCTGGTACGGCTGAATACACCAGGGGCTTATGTTCTCCGCATTATGGTGTGATAAGTCCGAACACTTTCACAAGCGCGACACCCCGAACTTATAGCATTATATGAATCGGCTCCGAATCATGTCTTGGGTCAATAGTTGGGTTTGCCCGACTCCCATGTTTTGGTACCTTACGTTCCGTTCTGTCGGCTAAGGTAGCACTGGGAGAACCACTGCGATTGCGCCCCGGTTGAGCTGGGCGAGCGCCTCAGTGGAGAAAGCTAAAACTGACTGGCATGATAAGGCGAGAGATTGGTCGCTGTTTGAGAGGTCTTTTCGAGTCCCTAAAGACTTATGCTGCTTCGAGCGAAGAACCGGATAATGTCCGGCCAAGGCGTGGATAGCGCCCCGAACTCGGTCTTCCGAATACTAGGGGCTTTGCCGAAATTTAAAATTATAGAATTCTATGGCTAAGTGAGAGTGTTCAAGCATTATAAGTCCGGTTGCCTTGTTCGTTGTGTTGAGCGCCTCCCTAGATGGACCCAAAAATGGGAACAAGAGTGCTCAAGTTTATCCCGAACACCACAGCACTCGTGGCATGGGGGCTGAAGCCGACGACTTGCCATCTCTCAGATTTTCTAAACGGCCGCATAGAAGGTAATATTTTAAATCAATAAGCGTTGCTTAGCGCATATGAACAAAGTTTTCAGCGCACAGGATAACACATTGCGAGTTTACTCAATAATTAAATCTCTGGGGCACTCATCCGCAATCTTGCAGGCACCCTTCAGGACAGTCTTATAGAACATCTCGGGCGTACGATACTCCTTGCCCGCTGGCGGCGCGTCAGTGATAAGCCTCTCCTCATCCAGCCTGCCCCAGTGCACCTTTGCGCGGGCAAGGGCCTGACGAGCACCTTCAATACAGGCGGAGCGCTTGGTGACCTCCACCCAGGGGCACGCATCCACCAGCTGCCGCACGAGGCCGAAGTAGCTCCCAGGCATGGCCTCTCCAGGCCATAGCCGGACTATGAGGCCCTTCATGGCCTACTCGGCTACCTTGTGGAGCTCGACCAGCTGCTTCAGCTGGTCTCTAGGGGGCACCGGATGGCCGGCCTCAGCGTACTGAGACCAGAAGACCTTCTCCATTGAGCTCCCCTCCTCGGCTCAGTAGAATGCGGCGGCATCGGACACACTGCGAGGCAGATCTGCAAATGCCCATGGAGAGCTTCGAATTCGGGTAAGTACCAGGAAGTTTACATTAACATGCTTGCTTTGCATGAAAAATGCCTTACCCGCCGCTATTTTCTTCACATCCTCAACCTCCTGAAGGGCCTTATGGGCCTCGGCCTTGGCGGCTTTGGCACTTTCGAGAGCCGAGGCAAGCTCGGACTCTCGAGTCTTTGAGTCGCGCTCCGAACTCTCATGCTTTTCCATGAGAGCTTGGAGCTCTTGCCGCACCTCCGCCACCCGCGCCTCCTGCTTCTCTCGCTCTGCCCGTTCCGCGGCCGCATTGCGTTCGGCCGCGGACACAACCTCCTTCAGGGTTGCCAACTCGTTCGTGGCCCCTACAGTACCCACGTTATCCTTGTTATTTTTACTGAAACATAAATCCTTTTCTGTAAGGTAATTATTCAAAGTGGTGTTACTCACCTTCTTTGTCCTCGAGCTGCTTCTTGGCACGGCCGAGCTCTTGCTCGGACCGCTCGAGGTCCTGCTTCAACGCACCGACCTCCGCAGTCAGTGCGGCAGAGGTCAGCAGCGCAGCCTACAAACCCATATTGACATAATTTTTAGCAACTCTGCGTATATCTTTTTAGATCCTCAGTCCGGCTTTTCATTCCGAACACCGAACCGAGCAACAGGGGCTACTGTCTATGCGGTATTACATTACATAATTTTAAATTCTTACCTCAAAGCCTGTTAGAAGGCTACTGCAGGCTTCGGTCAGCCCGCTCTTGGCGAGCTGAACCTTCTGAATCACCGCACTCATAATAGTGCGGTGTTCTTCCTCGATGGAAGCACCTTTGAGTGCCTCCAACAAATTGTCCGGCGCCTCCGGTTGGACAGGGGCCGCCGGCGTCACGGTCTTGCCCTTCTTGCAAAGGGGCCGCCTGCCGGACTCCGGAACCACTGCGGGTTCCGGCGTGGAGTCCGACGCAAAGTCTGGGAGGCTGCCTTGTGGCGCCTCCAGAGCCTCCTCCTGATGGGTCCCTTCCCGGGATCCCACCTCGGCGTCCTCAGCGGCGCGAGGGGTGGAGGCAGTCGGGATGGAATCTACATCCGACGGAGCCAACGACCCGCTCGACGAAGCGGGGAGATCATCATCGGCCGGACTGTAGGCAGAGTGCGGCATTAGAAGGACACTATGTGACACAAAGGAGAAATTACAAATCATTCAGGAATCCGGATACTCACGATCTTGCCGGAGGCCTGGCCCTTGAGGGCCACTCTTCATCGCCAACGTTGGCATTGGCGGAGCTGTCCGGGGGAATAGTTCTTCTCCTCTTGGACCCTTCGGCCTCCCCCGCTGGGGAGGCCTTCCTCTTCCTCTCTCCCTCCTCTGGGGGAGAGTCCTCTTTCTCCTCCTCGTCTTCGGGGGAGGAGTCCGCCTCGGAGCCATCAGACGATGAGTCCGATAGCACCTGGCGCCGGGAACTTCCTCGAGTTCCCGTGGCCTTCTTCTTGGCCTTCTTCTCCAGCACCACATAGAGTGCCGAAACCAGCAGCCCCATTAAGCGGGCGTCCGCTGGGTCTTCGGGAAGGGGAGCCGGACAGTCTACTTGTCCGGACGTCCTCTGCCAGTCCTGTCAAAGGCATTGGGAGTTTTAGATCCCACATAGAGTCAAACTATGAAAGAAAACAACTGTCCCGTAGAGGATAACGAAGCTTACCTCACCGGCCGGGCGCTTGGTGCTGAATCCGCGATCTTCAGTCGCAGACGCGGGGGCTTCTCTGCCCTTGAACAGCACCCTCCAGATGGCTTCATACGTCGTGTCGAAGAGCCCGTTCAGAGTCCGGTGCTGTGCCGGATTGAACTCCCACAATTTGAATGCCCGTTGTTGGCAGGGGAGAATACGGCGGATGAGCATGACCTGGATCACATTGAAAAGCCTAAGCTTCTTGTTCACTAGGGTCTAGAGACAGGACTGGAGTCCTGTCAGCTCCTCCGAACTACCCCATAGCAAGCCCTTCTCTTTCAAGGAGGTGAGCTGCATAGGGATACCAGATCTAAACTCGAGGGCCGCCGCCCACTTAGGGTCGCGCGGCTCAGTGATGTAGAACCACCCCGATTGCCACCCCTTGACGGACTCCACGAAGGCCCCTTCGAGCCAGATGACGTTGGGCATCTTGCCCAACATGGCGCCTCCACACTCCGCTTGAGTGCCCTTCACTACCTTCGGCTTGACATTGAAGGTCTTGAGCCACAAGCCGAAGTGGGGCTGGACGCAGAGGAAGGCCTCGCACACGACAATAAACGCCGAGATGTTGAGGATGAAGTTCGGTGCCAGATCGTGGAAATCCAGGCCGTAATAGAACATGAGCCCCGGACAAAGGGGTGAAGTGGAAAGCCCAGTCCGCGGAGGAAGTGGGGGAGGAACATGACCCTCTCATGGGGCCTGGGGGTGGGGATGAGCTGCCCCTCGTCGGGCAGCTGGTGCGCGATGTCGCTGGACAGATATCCAGCGCTGTGCAGTCTTTCGACATGCCCCTCCGTAACGGAGGAGGCCAGCCATTTGCCTCCCGCTCCGGACATGATCGGAGAAGGTCGAGACGAGATGCACGGACTTGGGCGCTGGAGCTCGAGGGTGCGGAAGATGGATAAGCAAAGGAGGAAGAAGGCGTAGGGAAAAAGGGTAGATCCTTATCCCCTTATATATGGGCGGACGAAAACTATGCGTCCCCACCGGCCTGGTAAAACTCGCTTATCTCCCAAGTGCCACCATCAATGGCGCGGTTGGGTTACCCACGTCCGTATTGATGAGAATCTCGGAATAAGGGGAACACGATCTCTGCTTCGACAAGACGTGCCAAGGAAACCGCTTCGCTAAACGCGCTGAGGTGGTATAATAAAAAACAATTCCAGTAAATGCTTGGTGGTGGTGTGACGTCATGCCACAAAATACATCAGCAGATTGAGCTTGTGTACATAATATTCTCTCTATGGTGGTATGTGGAATTTATTTTGCAGAGCCGGACACTATCCTGGTGTTCACAATCTTCTATGAATTATTCGGAGGATGAACCCGCCTTGCAATGCCGATTAATATGCGCGCCGGACTCATCTCATTGAAGCCTGGTTCAGGGGCTACTGAGGGAGTCCTGGACTAGGGGATGTTCGGACAGCCGGACTATCATCGTCAGCCGGACTCCAAGACTATGAAGATACAAGATTGAAGACTTCGTCCCGTGTCCGGATGGGACTTTCCTTGGCGTGGAAGGCAAGCTTGGCAATACGGATATGTAGATCTCCTACCATTGTAACCGACTCTGTGTAACCCTAGCCCTCCCCGGTGTCTATATAAACCGGAGGGCTTTAGTCCATAGGAGGACAACCATTACAACAATCATACCATAGGCTAGCTTCTAGGGTTTAGCCTCCTTGATCTCGTGGTAGATCCACTCTTGTACTACCCATATCATCAATATCAATCAAGCAGGAGTAGGGTTTTACCTCCATCGAGAGGGCCCGAACCTGGGTAAAAACATCGTGTCCCTTGTCTCCTATTACCATCCGCCTAGACGCACAGTTCGGGACCCCCTACCCGAGATGCGCCGGTTTTGACACCGACAATTCTTTTTCCTTGATTATCTTTTTAATCCATTCGTTCTTTCCAATCATACCGGTGGTTCAGTAAGATCTTCTCAAGTTCACGATATGCCACTTCTCAATCCTTTTCAAGAAGAATAAGTAGTATGAAAAATCCATTGCTTGTCATCAATTTAATTTGATGAAGGATAAACATACAATAAATCTTATTTTTATTTCATGATTAATCCCTTCTTTCAGAGTTTATTCGTGATGAATAAATTCTAGTTCCATGTCTTCTCATCTTTTCTTTTCCGGAGTTCAAATTTCCTCGGCCATCTCGTCGGAACCTCCATCTAAATCATCGCAATGCTCATCTTATTCTTTCATCCTTCATTCTATCTCATCATCCTTTTCGTTACCGGAGTTCTTCATGGTGGTTCGTCATGATTTAATTCATTCTTCAAGAGTTCATCAAGATTCTTGTTGGTGGAATTCAAGTATCTTTTCTTCTCGCGTTTCGAAGTGCAATTAATTCTCCGTATTCTTCTGAAGTGGAGTTTTGCATTTCTTCGTTCTTCTCAGCTATTCAGACATTGGTTGTGGTATAATTTCACCTCAAGTTTTGAGTTGTTTTTTATAAGTCCACAACAAGCTTATTCTTTTCGTTGTTAAATTTTCTGAACAACTCTGTTCAATTTTTTTCTTCTAAGATGTTTTCAATTACATTCGTGGCACAAGTTGTCATTTTCTTCTCCATTCTTTTCATTCAACTATTTCAATTCTTCTAGAGGCATTGTGTTGTTCTTCTCGTCCACTATTGTTCCATCTTGTCAATCTCATGTTCTAATCTTTCCATGTTCAGCCGGAGTGCCGTCTAAATTCTTCCATTCTTATTCTTTTCCTATCTTGTTCTAACCGGAGTGGTTTCGAATCCATTTTTGTTTCGTGAGTTTTCGATTCTCGTCATTCTCGTCGTTCCTCTCTTCTTCTCGAGTGCTCTCGATTCTTTGCTTCTTCTCTTGAGTTCTTCTTTCACCTCATCCCTTTCCCTTTTGTCTAGGTCCTAAGATCTCAGGACGAGATCTCTTGTTAGTGGAGGAGAGTTGTAACGCCCCGGATTCGATGCGCCGGGTGTCTGCCAGTTATTCGCCGTCGTTGCCATGTCATTTGCTTGCGTGTCGCACTTTGCCATGTCATCATATGCATTTCATATCATGTCATCATGTGCATCGCATTGCAATACGTGTTCGTCTCTTGCATCTGAGCATTTTCCCCGTTGTCCGTTTTGCAATCTGGCACTCCTACGTCCTCCGGCGCCCCCTTTGACCTCGTTTTATGAGTAGCCGAAAAATGTTCTCGGAATGGGACGCAACTTGGCGTGCGGTCTTATTATAGTGTAGACAGAGCGCTTGTCAAGTTTCGCCGCATTTGGAGCTCGTTTGATAGCCCAACCGTTAAACTTATAGCGGTACCATTGCCGGTACCTTCGTCGGACATTTCGGTCTCCGAAACTGCCGCCGAGCTGCATTTCTCTTCGCTTCCCTCAGCCCAAACCTCTCCTCACAGCCCACTAATCCCTCCTAGGCCCAGTCTAACTCCCCCCTCTGACCGGAACCGTTCGATTGTGATCGGAGGGCTCCGAAACCCCCCTCCTCTAGCCCCCTTTCCCTATATTATCTCCTTCCCCTTCCATTTTGGAACCCTAACCCCCCTCCACCTACCTCTAGCCTCCCCCTCGGGATCCCCGCAGCTGCCAGCCATCGCTCCCCTCCATTTATGCGCCTCTCCAGCCCCTGCACGACACTTGGCGACTCCCCACAGGCGCGCCGCCACCCAGCCGTCGCCCCTGGCCACTCTAGGCGTGCCACATGTCCCGCGCGTTCCCCTCCTCCATCCGCCGCCGCAGGCCCGCCGAGCCCATCTGGGCCCGGGTCGAGCCGCCCGCGCGCCGCCGCCCATCGCCTGGCTCCCGCTCGCCCGCCTCCTCCCGTTGGAGCCCCGCGCCGCCACGGTCTCCGGCAGCCGCCGGCGAGGAGCTTCGCCGGAGAGCCCTCCCCGTCGACCTCCGCCTCCTCGCCTCCCGTCGGTGCCGCCTGAAACTCCTCCCTCTCCTCCGCCAGAGCGCGAGCCGCCCCGTTCCTCCGCCGCCGCCCGTCACCGTCCGCCGGCAACCACCACCACCCGCACCTCACCGGAGTTCACAAACCGCCGCCCGTCCGTGCCTTGCTGCCCCGCCGGATCTCCACATGCGCTGCCCCGCCGTCTGCTTCGTCTCTGCCGCCTGCCTCGCCGTCGTCGGGCGCGGAGCGTCTCAGATCCGCCGCAGGCGCCGATCTGGACGGCTCCGGTCCTGGGCGCCCCTGTCCCCCGATCCAAACGAACGGCGGCACCACGCCGTCCCAGCACACCGTCGTCCCGGGTCCACCCCATCCCTGCACGCCAGCAACCCTCGAACCAAACGGCGCCAGCGCCGTCCCGAACCACTCCGTCCCGCTGGACCGTCCCGTCCCGTTTCCCGAGGGTATAATTTTCCGCCAAGTACCTGAAATTTGACATTATGTGTGTATGTTAGTGATGCCATAATTTTCTGCTCGTAGATCTGTTTTCCATGTATGATATGTCAGAATGTTCGCTGCGAGATGCTCTTCATTTCATTCCAGTGTGCCATGTTCATTTGAGCTCATCTTGATGCCCTAATCATCATTGCAAAAGTGCTATATGATGTTAATCTGCTGAAACTGTAATAACTTGCTCATTTGTCATTTTTGGCATGTTTGATGTGTGCATCCTATGAGCATGAGCTGTACATGAGTTTTGAACTATGATATGCCATCTTTACAGGGGTTCTATCCATGTATTTTTGTGATTCTTGTACTGAGTGCATCAAGCTTGTTAAGTAGGGTACATGTTGTTGCTGTTTTGCTAGGCTGATTCTGTTATATTTTGTTGCTATGTAAACCTGCTGCTACAAGTCATTCTATGCATAATCTGGAGATGTTCACTAAGGATGTTTTGTTGTACATGTCATGATCTATCCATCCATGCCCCTGATTGAATTTATAGCCTGCTGTAGCTTGTTGTTATCTTGCTCCAAATTTTCTAAATAATGTTGTTGTCAGCCTGTTAACATGAAGTTCAGTTTTGGCCATGTGCTTTTCTAGTGATCCATGCACCCTATGAACATGTTATTGCCATGCTTAGCTTCACAAACATGTCTTCTTACTGTTGGTTGCCTTGCCATGTCATGTATTGCTCTGTGGTGAGTGGTTCAAGCTCACCAACATGCCTACTTATTGCTGTTCCTGCCATGTATGAATCTGTCATATAACTTGCCATGTTTACATGGGTGCCATCATATTTTCTGTGCCCTTTTGGCTCATGGTCAGTAATGGACTTTTGTTTTATGCGATTAATAGATTCCTGACATGCCTTTGTTTTCCATGTTAAGTTCCTGTAACATGTTGTTTGATAGCTCTAAACATTGCAACCTGATGTTATTTCTGCTAAACCTGAAACTGTTATTATTTGCAATCTTGCCATGTGTTTTGGAGCATGTTCTAGTGATTTCTGGAGATAGCTCAGTGTTCATGTTTTGTCCATGCCTTTTGTTCTTATGTTGGGATGATGTTGCTTGTTGTTTTTATGCTTGCAATATGCCTAGTTGCTGTTTTGGACAGCTTGTCCTTTAAACTTGTATAGTGTGTGTGTGTTGAACCGTTGCTCCGTTTTGAGTGTGCTCTATATGAAAATTGCTTGTTTTTGCATGTAGCTTCATATTATCATGTTGCATCCATGTATTGAGAGTGTTTGCTTGATGTTTGGGTGCATTTTGCATCAATGCCATGTTTAACTTGTTTTGCTCATATCTTCTAGGCCGTAGCTCCGAACTAAATGAACTTTATATGTAACTTGACTAGAATTTCGTGTAGATCCTCTTGGTGAATCTTAACTTGCTGTTTAACAATTTCAACTTAATGTTTGTTCAGTTCTGGACCAACTTTGAAATTTGCATATGAGGACTTACCGGAATTGTTATATGTTGTTTCCGGCCTCATTTAAACTTGCCTTGATGTGTTGCTCTTGTTTGCTTCGTCTCTTGCCATGAGTAGCTTCATGTAGCTTTGTCATGCATCATGTTTGGTTGTGCATCATGTCATGTGTATATGTGGTGTGTTTACCATGTTGTGTGCTTCTTCTCGATAGTTCCCGTTTCGTTGCGATCGTGAGGATGCGTTCGTATACGTGTGGTTCGTCTTCGTGGCTTCATCTTCTTCATGGACTCGTTCTTCTTCCTTGCGGGATTTCAGGCAAGATGACCGCTACCCTGGATCTCACTACTATCATTGCTATGCTAGTTGCTTCGTTCTATCGCTTTGCTGCGCTTCCTATCACTTGTTCATCAAGCCTCCCCAAATTGCCATGAACCTCTAACCTTTGACACCCTTCCTAGCAAACCGTTGTTTGGCCATGTTACCGCTTTGCTCAGCCCCTCTTATAGCATTGTTAGTTGCAGGTGAAGTTGAAGATTGCTCCATGGTGGACAGGTCATGTTGGGATATCACAATATCTCTTACTTAATTAATGCATCTATATACTTGGTAAAGGGTCGAAGGCTCGGCCTTATGCCTGGTGTTTTGTTCCACTCTTGCCGCCCTAGTTTCCGTCATACCAGTGTTATGTTCCCGGATTTTGCGTTCCTTACGCGGTCGGGTGATTTATGGGACCCCCTTGACAGTTCGCTTTGGATAAAACTCCTCCAGCAAGGCCCAACCTTGGTTTTACCATTTGCCTCACCTAGCCCTTTTTCCCTTGGGAGTCGCGCTCTCAAGGGTCATCTTATTTTTACCCCCCGGGGCCAGTGCTCGTCAAGAGTGTTGGTCCAACCTGTCAGCCGCCGGTGGCCACCAGGGGCAACTCTGGGCTGGCCTACCGGAAGTTTGGACAATCCGGTGTGCCCTGAGAATGAGATATGTGCAGCTCCTATCAGGATTTGTCGGCACATTCGGGCGGCTTTGCTGGTCTTGTTTTACCATTGTCGAAATGTCTTGTAAACCGGGATTCCGAGACTGATCGAGTCTTCCTGGGAGAAGGTATATCCTTCGTTGATCGCGAGAGCTTATCATGGGCTAAGTTGGGACACCCCTGCAGGGTATAAACTTTCGAGAGCCGTGCCCACGGTTATGTGGCAGATGGGAATTTGTTAATGTCTGGTTGTAGATAACTTGACACCAGATTCGAATCAAAACGCATCAACCGTGTGTGTAACCATGATGGTCTCTTCTCGGCGGAGTCCGGGAAGTGAACACGGTTTCTGTGTTATGTTTGACGTAAGTAGGAGTTCAGGATCACCTCTCGATCATTGCTAGCTTCACGACCGTTCCTTTGCTTCTCTCCTCGCTCTTATTTGCGTATGTTAGCCACCATATAGGCTTAGTCGCTGCTGCAACCTCACCACTTTACCCCTTCCTTTCCCATTAAGCTTTGCTAGTCTTGATACCCATGGTAATGGGATTGCTGAGTCCTCGTGGCTCACAGATTACTACAACAACAGTTGCAGGTACAGGTTATGCGATGATCATGACGCAAGAGCGATGTTTGCTTGTTTTGGAGTTCTTCTTCTGCTTCTTCTTCGATCAGGGGATAGGTTCTAGGTCGGCAGCCTGGGCTAGCAGGGTGGATGTCATTTGAGTTTCTGTTTGTGTTCCATCCGTAGTTGGATGTTGATCTTATGTATGATGATGTTGTATTCGTGTGGCATTGTATGCCTCTTGTATGTATCCCCATCTATTATGTAATGTTGATGTAAAGATATCCACCTTGCAAAAGTGTTTCAATATGCGGGTCTATCCTTGGTGGGACCTTCGAGTTCCTCTTGGATAGGGTCACATATTGGGCGTGACAAAGGAATGGGCATTCCGATGTCCAGACTCAGTTCCAGCAACATGAGTTTCCATGGAGTCATTCCTGGGAAGAAGGCTGAGTCACTCGGCCAAATTGCTCTTGATGTGGTTTTCGGCGATTCAAAGCATTTCCGCAAAGAAAAGTTAACATTTGAAGTTGTGGATTTCCAGAGTGCTTATCACGCTATTTTGGGCAGGCCAGCTTATGCACGATTCATGGCTCGACCATGTTATGTGTATCTCAAATTGAAGATGCCTGGTCCCAAAGGTTTGATCACCATCACTGGCAATCGGAAAAAGGTAGAAGAGTGCTTTCAGAAGGGCTCAAAGATTGCCGATGCTCAGATAACAGTGGTGGAGCTGCAAGAATACCAGAAAAATGCAGATCCGAGTGATTTATTGCGGGCCAAGAAGCCCGCCACAGAGTCAGTGTTCCAGTCGTCTGGTGAGATGAAGCCTGTTCATATTCACCCGACCGACCCCAGTACTGCTCCGACACATATCTCCACAACACTCGACTCTAAATAGGAAGAAGCGCTCATCCAGTTCCTCCGTGAGAACTGGGACATCTTCGCATGGAAGCCTGCTGACATGCCAGGTGTTCCCAGGGGACTGGCTGAGCATCGTCTACGAGTCGACTCAAAGGTGAAACCTGTCAAAGAACATCTTCGACGGTCCGCCGTCCAGAAGAGAAAGGCCATTGGCGAGGAGGTGGCTCGGCTCCTGGCAGCAGAGTTTATCGGAGAAATTTACTACTCCGAGTGGCTCGCCAATGTCGTCATGGTCCCCAAGAAGGACAAGTCACTTCGCATGTGCATTGACTTCAAGCATATCAATCGGGCTTACCCGAAAGATCATTTTCCTCTTCCCCACATCAACCAAATAGTCGACTCGACTGCAGGATGTGAGCGCCTGTCTTTTTTGGACGCTTATTCTGGTTACCATCAGATCTGTCTGGATGGACCCGACGAGAGCAAAACAGCTTTCATCACTCCATTCGGGTGCTTCTGCTATGTCACCATGCCATTCGGCCTCAAGAATGCCGGAGCCACATTCATGAGGAAGATTCAGAAGTGTTTACTCACTCAAATCAGTTGAAACGTGGAAGCATACATGGATGATATTATGGTCAAATCATGGAAGGGTTCCGACCTGTTGACTGACCTTGCTGAAACATTTGCCAATCTCAGGAGGTATGATATCAAGCTTAATCCATCAAAGTGCACATTCGGAGTTCCTGGCAGAAAGTTACTCAGTTTTCTCATTTCCGAACAAGGAAACGACGCCAATCCAGAAAAAGTTGGCACTATACTCCAAATGAAATGCCCCGTGCGTGTGCACGATGTCCAGAAGCTTACTGGATGCTTGGCCGCGTTAAGTCGATTCATCTCTCGCCTCGGTGAAAAGGCATTGCCTCTTTACCCACTGATGAAGAAGTCAGACAAGTTCGAGTGGACTCCAAAAGCTGATGCAGCGTTTGCAGAGCTAAAAGCTCTGCTCTCCACCCGGCCGGTGTTTGCTGCTCCAATCAGCAAAGAGCCTTTGTTGCTTTACATTGCAGCCACAGGACAAGTCGTCAGTATAGTACTTACGGTCGAGCGGGAAGAAGAAGGGAAAGCCTTCAAAGTTCAGCGCCCAGTATATTATCTTTCCGAAGTGTTGACCCCATCGAAGCAAAGATACCCTCATTATCAGAAGCTTGTATATGGGATTTACATGACCACGAAGAAGGTTGCTCATTATTTGTCTGATCATTCCATCATAGTCGTTAGCGATGCCCCATTGTCAGAGATTCTGCACAACAGAGATGCAACTGGTCAAGTGGCAAAATGGGCAATTGAACTCCTTCCCCTTGATATCAAGTTTGAGGCAAAAAAAGCCATTAAGTCCCAAGCAGTAGCAGATTTCATCGCCGAGTGGATTGAACAGCAACTACCAACTCAAGTTCACTCGGAGCACTGGACCATGTTCTTTGACGGTTCTAAGATGTTGAATGGTTCCGGTGCTGGGGTAGTTTTGGTTTCCCCCCGAGGAGATAAGCTCAAATATGTGCTCCAGATCCACTTTGATTCCTCCAACAATGAAGCAGAATACGAAGGACTTTTGTATGGGTTGCGCATGGCCATTTCACTCGACGTCCGTTGCCTTATAGTTTATGGCGACTCAGATTTTGTGGTCAATCAGGTGATGAAGGGAGTGGGACCTTAGAAGCCCAGCCATGACTGGCTACTGCAATGCAGTAAGAAAGCTTGAGAAGAAATTTGAAGGGTTAGAGGTCCATCATATACCCCGACTGAAGAATCAAGCGGCTGATGATTTGGCAAAGATAGGTTCCAAGAGAGAAGCCATTCCCAGTGATGTGTTCTTGGAACATATCCATACTCCATCAGTTCAGGAAGATCCTTTTACCGAAGAAGCTCTGCAGCCTAAAAGTGTCACAGATCCGACTGAAGTTGAAGTTCCAGCAGTGGTCGACCTGATCATGGAAGCGTTGGTCATCACTCCCGATTGGACAGTGCCGTACATCGCGTATTTCTTCAGGAAAGAGCTCCCGAAGGATGAAGAAGAGGCTTGACAGATCGTCCGCCGATCCAAAGCCTTTACCGTAATAAAGGGACAGTTGTACAGAGAAAGCGCGACTGGAGTCGGTCAGAAGTGTATAACGCCAGAAGAAGGTCGGATAATCCTTTACGATATCCACTCGGGGACCTGTGGCCATCATGCGTCCTCTCGGACCATTGTGGCTAAAGCGTATCGAGCGGGATTTTACTAGCCAAGAGCAAATGAAATGGCAAAGGAGATAGTCGACAAGTGCGAAGGATGTCAATTTTACTCTAATATGTCACACAAGCCCGCCTCAGCCTTGAAGACCATCCCACTCGTCTGGCCTTTCGCTGTATGGGGATTGGTGAAGGAAATATGCCCTAGAGGCAATAATAAAGTTATTATTTATTTCCTCATATCATGATAAATGTTTATTATTCATGCTAGGATTGTATTAACTAGAAACATGATACATGTGTGAATACATAGACAAAACATAACGTCACTAGTATGCCTCTACTTGACTAGCTCATTAATCAAAGATGGTTATGTTTCCTAACCATAGGCATGTGTTATCATTTGATTAATGGAATCACATCATTAGGAGAATGATGTGATTGACATGACCCATTCCGTTAGCCTAGCACTTGATCGTTTAGTATATTGCTATTGCTTTCTTCATGACTTATACATGTTCCTATGACTATGAGATTATGCAACTCCCGTTTACCGGAGGAACACTTTGGGTGCTACCAAACATCACAACGTAACTGGGTGATTATAAAGGAGTACTACAGGTGTCTCCAAAGGTACATGTTGAGTTGGCATAATTCGAGATTAGATTTTGTCACTCCGATTGTCGGAGAGGTATCTCTCGGCCCTCTCAGTAATGCACATCACTATAAGCCTTGAAAGCAATGTGACCAATTAGTTGTTTACGGATGATGCATTATGTAACGAGTAAAGAGACTTGCCGGTAACGAGATTGAACTAGGTATTGGATACCGACGATCGAATCTTGGGCAAGTAACATACCGATGACAAAGGGAACAACGTATGTTGTTATGCGGTTTGACCAATAAAGATCTTCGTAGAATATGTAGGAACCAATATGGGCATCCAGGTCCCGCTATTGGTTATTGACCGAGAATAGTTCTAGGTCATGTCTACATAGTTCTCGAACCCGTAGGGTCCACATGCTCAATGTTACGATGACAGTTTTATTATGAGTTTATAAGTTTTGATGTACCGAAGTTTGTTCGGAGTCCCGGATGTGATCACGGACATGACGAGGAGTCTCGAGGTGGTTGAGACATGAAGATTGATATGTTGGACGACTATATTCGGACACTCGAAGTGTTCCGGGTGATTTCGGAGAAAACCGGAGTGCCGGAGGGTTACCGGAACTCCCCCCCCCCCCGGGAGAGTTAATGGGCCACATGGGCCTTAGTGGAAAGAGAGAGGGGCGGCCAGGGTGGGCCGCCCGCCCCCTATCCCTCTGGTCCGAATTGGACTAGGAGGGGGGGCAGCGCCCCCCTCTTTCCTTCCCCTTCTCCCCCTTCCTTTCCCCCTCCTAGTAGGAGTAGGAAAGGGGGAGTCCTACTCCTACTAGGAGGAGGACTCCTCCTCCATGGCGCGCCCACAAGGGCCGGCCAGCCTCCCCCCTTGCTCCTTTATATACGGGGGCGGGGGGCACCCTAGAGACACACAAGTTGATCTACGGATCGTTCCTTAGCCGTGTGCGGTGCCCCCTCCACCATATTCCACCTCGGACATATCGTCGCGGAGTTTAGGCGAAGCCCTGCGCCGGTAGAACATCATCATCATCACCACACCGTCGTGCTGACGGAACTCCTCCCCGAAGCTTTACTGGATCGGAGCCGGGGATCGTCATCGAGCTGAACGTGTGCTGAACTCGAAGGTGCCGTACGTTCGGTGCTTGGATCGGTCGGATCATGAAGACGTACGACTACATCAACCGCGTTGTCATAACGCTTATGCTTACGGTCTACGAGGGTACGTGGAAAATACTCTCCCCTCTCGTTGCTATGCCATCACTATGATCTTGCGTGTGCGTAGGAAATTTTTTGAAATTACTACGTTCCCCAACAGTGGTATCAGAGCCAGGTTTTATGCGTTGATGTTATATGCACGAGTAGAACACAAGTGAGTTGTGGTCGATACAAGTCATACTGCTTACCAGCATGTCATACTTTGGTTCGGCGGTATTGTGAGATGAAGCGGCCCAGACTGACATTACGCATATGCTTACGCGAGACTGGTTTCACCGTTACGAGCACTCGTGCTTAAAGGTGGCTGGCGGGTGTCTGTCTCTCTCACTTTAGCTGAATCGAGTGTGGCTACGCCCGGTCCTTGCGAAGGTTAAAACAGCACTAACTTGATGAACTATCATTCTGGTTTTATGCGTAGGTAAGAACGGTTCTTGCCAAGCCCGTAGCAGCCACGTAAAATTTGCAACAACAAAGTAGAGGACGTCTAACTTGTTTTTGTAGGGAATGTTGTGATGTGATATGGTCAAGACGTGATGCTATATTTTATTGTATGAGATGATCATGTTTTGTAACCGAAGTTATCGGCAACTCGCAGGAGCCATATGGTTGTCGCTTTATTGTATGAAATGCAAACGCCCTGTAATTGCTTTACTTTATCACTAAGCGACAGCGATAGTCGTAGAAGCAATAGATGGCGTAAACGACAACGATGCTACGATGGAGATCAAGGTGTTGTGCCGGTGACGATGGTGATCACGACGGTGCTTCGAAGATGGAGATCACAAGCACAAGATGATGATGGCCATATCATATCACTTATATTGATTGCATGTGATGTTTATCCTTTATGCATCTTATCTTGCTTTGATTGACGGTAGCATTTTAAGATGATCTCTCACTAATTATCAAGAAGTGTTCTCCCTGAGTATGCACCGTTGCGGAAGTTCTTCGTGCTGAGACACCACGTGATGATCGGGTGTGATAGGCTCTACGTTCAAATACAACGGGTGCAAAATAGTTACACACACGGAATACTCGGGTTAAACTTGACGAGCCTAGCATATACAGATATGGCCTCGGAACACGGAGACTGAAAGGTCGAACGTGAATCATATAGGAGATATGATCAACATAGTGGTGTTCACCGTTGAAACTACTCCATCTCACGTGATGATCGAACATGGTTTAGTTGATTTGGATCACGTGATCACTTAGATGACTAGAGAGATGTCTGTCTAAGTGGGAGTTCTTAAGTAATATTATTAACTGAACTTAAATTTATCATGAACTTAGTACCTGATAGTATTTTGCTTGTCTATGTTTGTTGTAGATAGATGGCTCGTGCTGTTGTTCCGTTGAATTTTAATGTGTTCCTTGAGAAAGCAAAGTTGAAAGATGATGGTAGCAATTACATGGACTGGGTCCGTAACCTGAGGATTATCCTCATTGCTGCACAGAAGAATTACGTCCTGGAAGCACCGCTGGGTGCCAGGCCTGCTGCTGATGCAACTGACGACGTTAAGAACGTCTGGCAGAGCAAAGATGATGACTACTCGATAGTTCAGTGTGCCATGCTTTACGGCTTAGAACCGCGTCTTCAACGACGTTTTGAACGTCATGGAGCATATGAGATGTTCCAGGAGTTGAAGTTAGTATTTCAAGCAAATGCCCGGATTGAGAGATATGAAGTCTCCAATAAGTTCTATAGCTGCAAGATGGAGGAGAATAGATCTGTCAGTGAACACATACTCAAAATATCTGGGTATAATAATCACTTGATTCAACTGGGAGTTAATCTTCCTGATGATAGTGTCATTGACAGAATTCTTCAATCACTGCCACCAAGCTACAAGAGCTTCGTGATGAACTATAATATGCAAGGGATGGACAAGACTATTCCTGAGCTCTTCGCAATGCTAAAAGCCGCGGAGGTAGAAATCAAGAAGGAGCAATAAGTGTTGATGGTTAACAAGACCACCAGTTTCAAGAAAAAGGGCAAAGGGAAGAAGAAGGGGAACTTCAAGAAGAACAACAAACAAGTTGCTGCTCAAGAGAAGAAACCCAAGTTTGGACCTAAGCCTGAAACTGAGTGCTTCTACTGCAAGCAGACTGGACACTGGAAGCGGAACTTCCCCAAGTATTTGGCGGATAACAAGGATGGCAAGGTGAACAAAGGTATATGTGATATACATGTTATTGATGTGTACCTTACTAATGCTTGCAGTAGCACCTGGGTATTTGATACTGGTTCTGTTGCTAATATTTGCAACTCGAAACTGGGACTATGGATTAAGCGAAGATTGGCCAAGGACGAGGTGACGATGCGTGTGGGAAATGGTTCCAAAGTCGATGTGATCGCGGTCAGCACGCTACCTCTACATCTACCATCAGGATTAGTTTTAGACCTAAATAATTGTTATTTGGTGCCAGCGTTGAGCATGAACATTATATCTGGATCTTGTTTGATGCGAGACGGTTATTCATTTAAATCAGAGAATAATGGTTGTTCTATTTATATGAGTAATATCTTTTATGGTCATGCACCCTTGAAGAATGGTCTATTTTTATTGAATCTCGATAGTAGTGATACACATATTCATAGTGTTGAAACCAAAAGATGCAGAGTTGATAATGATAGTGCAACTTATTTGTGGCACTGCCGTTTATGTCATATTGGTGTAAAGCGCATGAGAAAACTCCATACTGATGGGCTTTTGGAATCACTTGATTATGAATCACTTGGTACTTGCGAACCGTGCCTCATGGGCAAGATGACTAAAACGCCGTTCTCCGGAACTATGGAGCGAGCAACTGATTTGTTGGAAATCATACATACTAATGTTTGTGGTCCAATGAATGTTGAGGCTCGTGGCGGGTATCGTTATTTTCTCACCTTCACAGATGATTTAAGCAGATATAGGTATATCTACTTAATGAAACACAAGTCTGAAACATTTGAAAAGTTCAAAGAATTTCAGAGTGAAGTGGAAAATCATCGTAACAAGAAAATAAAGTTTCTACGATCTGATCGTGGAGGAGAATATTTGAGTTACGAGTTTGGTCTACACTTAAAACAATGCGGAATAGTTTCGCAACTCACGCCACCCGGAACACCACAACGAAATGGTGTGTCCGAACGTCGTAATCGTACTTTAATAGATATGGTGTGATCTATGATGTCTCTTACTGATTTACCGCTATCGTTTTGGGGTTATGCTTTAGAGACGGCCGCATTCACGTTAAATAGGGCACCATCAAAATCCATTGAGACGACGCCTTATGAACTGTGGTTTGGCAAGAAACCAAAGTTGTCGTTTCTTAAAGTTTGGGGCTGCGATGCTTATGTGAAGAAACTTCAACCAGATAAGCTCAAACCCAAATCGGAGAAATGTGTCTTCATAGGATACCCAAAAGAGACTATTGGGTACACCTTCTATCACAGATCTGAGAGCAAGATTTTTGTTGCTAAAACCGGATCCTTTCTAGAGAAGGAGTTTCTCTCGAAAGAAGTGAGTGGGAGGAAAGTAGAACTTGATGAGGTAACTGTACCTGCTCCCTTATTAGAAAGTAGTTCATCACAAGTACCGGTTCCTGTGACAACTACACCAATTAGTGAAGAAGCTAATGATATTGATCATGAAACTTCAGATCAAGTTTCTACTGAACCTCGTAGGTCTACCAGAGTAAGATCCGCACCAGAGTGGTAAGGTAATCCTATTCTGGAAGTCATGTTACTTGACCATGACGAACCTACGAACTATGAGGAAGCAATGATGAGCCCAGATTCCGCAAAATGGCTAGAGGCCATGAAATCTGAGATAGGATCCATGTATGAGAACAAAGTATGGACTTTGGTTGACTTGCCCGATGATCGGCAAGCCATTGAGAATAAATGGATCTTTAAGAAGAAGACTGACGCTGATGGTAATGTAACTGTCTATAAAGCTCGACTTGTTGCAAAAAGTTTTCGACAAGTTCAAGGGGTTGACTACGATGAGACTTTCTCACCTGTAGCGATGCTTAAGTCTGTCCGAATCATGTTAGCCATTGCTGCATTTCATGATTATGAAATTTGGCAAATGGATGTCAAAACTGCATTCTTGAATGGATTTCTAGTTGTATATGATGCAACCAGAAGGTTTTGTCGATCCAAAAGGTGCTGACAAAGTGTGCAAGCTCCAGCGATCCATTTATGGACTGGTGCAAGCATCTCGGAGTTGGAATAAATGCTTTGATAGTGTGATCAAAGCATATGGTTTTATACAGACTTTTGGAGAAGCCTGTATTTACAAGAAAGTGAGTGGGAGCTCTGTAGCATTTCTGATATTATATGCAGATGACATATTATTAATTGGAAATGATATAGAATTTCTGGATAGCATAAAGGGATAATTGAATAAAAGTTTTTCAATGAAAGACCTCGGTGAAGCTGCTTACATATTGGGCATCAAGATTTATAGAGATAGATCAAGACGCTTAATAGGACTTTCACAAAGCACATACCTTGATAAAATTTTGAAAAAGTTCAAAATGGATCAGGCAAAGAAAGGGTTCTTGCCCGTGCTTCAAGGTGTGAAGTTGAGTCAAACTCAATGCCCGACCACAGCAGAAGATAGAGAGAAAATGAAAGATGTTCCCAATGCTTCATCCATAGGCTCTATCATGTATGCAATGCTGTGTACCAGACCTGACGTATGCTTAGCAATAAGCTTGGCAGGAAGGTACCAAAGTAATCCAGGAGTGGATCATTGGACAGCGGTCAAGAACATCCTGAAATACCTGAAAAGGACTAAGGATATGTTTCTCGTATATGGAGGTGACAAAGAGCTAGTCGTAAATGGTTACGTCGATGCAAGCTTTGACACTGATCCGGATGATTCTAAATCGCAAACCGGATACGTGTTTTTCTTAAACGCTGGAGCTGTAAGTTGGTGCAGTTCTAAACAAAGCGTCGTGGCGGGATCTACATGTGAAGCAGAGTACATAGCTGCTTTGGAAGCAGCAAATGAAGGAGTCTGGATGAAGGAGTTCATTTCTGATCTAGGTGTCATACCTAGTGCATCAGGACCAATGAAGATCTTCTGTGACAACACTGGTGCAATTGCCTTGGCAAAGGAATCCAGATTTCACAAGAGGACCAAGCACATCAAGAGACGCTTTAATTCCATTCGGGACCAAGTCCAAGTGGGAGACATAGAGATTTTCAAGATACATACGGATCTGAATGTTGCAGACCCATTGACTAAGCCTCTCTCACGAGCAAAACATGATCAGCAACAAGACTCCATGGGTGCTAGAATCATTACTATATAATCTAGATTATTGACTCTAGTGCAAGTGGGAGACTGAAGGAAGTATGCCCTAGAGGCAATAATAAAGTTATTATTTATTTCCTCATATCATGATAAATGTTTATTATTCATGCTACAATTGTATTAACTGGAAACATGATACATGTGTGAATACATAGACAAAACATAACGTCACTAGTATGCCTCTACTTGACTAGCTCATTAATCAAAGATGGTTATGTTTCCTAACCATAGGCATGTGTTGTCATTTGATTAATGGGATCACGTCATTAGGAGAATGATGTGATTGACATGACCCATTCCGTTAGCCTAGCACTTGATCGTTTAGTATATTGCTATTTCTTTCTTCATGACTTATACATGTTCCTGTAACTAAGAGATTATGCAACTCCCGTTTACCGGAGGAACACTTTGGGTGCTACCAAACGTCACAACGTAACTGGGTGATTATAAAGGAGTACTACAGGTGTCTCCAAAGGTACATGTTGAGTTGGCGTAATTCGAGATTAGGTTTTGTCACTCCGATTGTCGGAGAGGTATCTCTGGGCCCTCTCGGTAATGCACATCACTATAAGCCTTGCAAGCAATGTGACCAATTAGTTGGTTACGGGATGATGCATTACGTAACGAGTAAAGAGACTTGCCGGTAACGAGATTGAACTAGGTATTGGATACCGACGATCGAATCTCGGGCAAGTAACATACCGATGACAAAGGGAACAACATATGTTGTTATGCGGTTTGACCGATAAAGATCTTCGTAGAATATGTAGGAACCAATATGGGCATCCAGGTCCCGCTATTGGTTATTGACCAAGAATAGTTCTAGGTCATGTCTACATAGTTCTCGAACCCGTAGGGTCCGCACGCTTGACGTTACGATGACAGTTTTATTATGAGTTTATAAGTTTTGATGTACCGAAGTTTGTTCGGAGTCCCGGATGTGATCACGGACATGACGAGGAGTCTCGAAATGGTCGAGACATAAATATTGATATATTGGACGACTATATTCGGACACCGGAAGTGTTCCGGGTTATTTCGGAGAAAACCGGAGTGCCGGAGGGTTACCGGAACCCCCCCGGAAGAGTTAATGGGCCACATGGGCCTTAGTGGAAAGAGAGAGGGGTGGCCAGGGTGGGCCGCGCGCCCCCTCTCCCTCTGGTCCGAATTGGACTAGGAGGGGGGCGGCTCCCCCCTCTTTCCTTCCCCATCTCCCCCTTCCTTTCCCCCTCCTAGTAGGAGTAGGAAAGGGGGAATCCTACTCCTACTAGGAGGAGGACTCCTCCTCCTTGGCGCGCCCACAAGGACCGGCCGTCCTCCCCCCTTGCTCCTTTATATACGGGGGCGGGGGGCACCCTAGAGACACACAAGTTGATCTATGGATCGTTCCTTAGCCGTGTGCGGTGCCCCCCTCCACCATATTCCACCTCGGTCATATCGTCGCGGAGTTTAGGCGAAGCCCTGCGCCGGTAGAACATCATCATCGTCACCACGCCGTCGTGCTGACGGAACTCATCCCCGAAGCTTTGCTGGATCGGAGCCCGGGGATCGTCATCGAGCTGAATGTGTGCTGAACTCGGAGGTGTCGTACGTTCGGTGCTTGGATCGGTTGGATCGTGAAGACGTACGACTACATCAACCGCGTTGTCATAACACTTCCGCTTACGGTCTACGAGGGTACGTGGACAATACTCTCCCCTCTCGTTGCTATGCCATCACCATGATCTTGCGTGTGCGTAGGAAATTTTTTGAAATTACTACGTTCCCCAACAATTGGATATGGTCGGACCATTGAGAACAGGCAGAAGCGGCTTCACCCATGTGCTGGTGGCAGTCGACAAGTTCACTAAGTGGATTGAAGCTAAACCCATCAAGAATCTTGATGCCGGCACTGCTGTCAGCTTCATCAGGGAGTTGATATTCAGATATGGAGTTCCACATAGCATCATCACTGATAATGGGTCAAACTTCGATTCCGAGGAATTCAGAGCCTTTTGCACATCTTAGGGCACACGAGTCGACTATGCTTCAGTCGCTCACCCCCAGTCGAATGGACATGCAGAACGAGCAAATGGTTTAATTCTCAAAGGGCTGAAACCCCAACTGATGCGCGATCTCAAGCACGCGGCTGGTGCATGGGTCGATGAACTTCCGTCAGTACTTTGGGGATTAAGGACCACACCTAATCGGTCGACTAGGAGAACTCCGTTCTTCTTGGTCTACGGAGCTGAAGCAGTCTTGCTGAGTGACCTGCTTCACAACGCACCCCGAGTCGAACTCTACACTGAAGATGAAGCAGAACAGGCCCGACAGGACGCAGTTGACCTTCTAGAAGAAGAAAGAGAGATGGCCATGATCTGATCGACCATTTATCAGCAAGACTTGCGTCGCTTCCATGCCAAAAACGTGAAGAGTCGAGCCTTCCAAGAAGGAGATTTGGTTCTCCGAGTGGATCAGCAGAAGCCACACAAGCTTGCTCCTACTTGGGAAGGTCCCTTCATCGTCACCAAAGTTCTCCACAACGGGGCATACCGCCTTTACAATGTCAAGCACCAGATTGACGAGCCTCGAGCTTGGAACGCGGAGCTGCTCCGTCCCTTTTATACTTAAGTATTCACTTGGATGAGATGTAATAAAAGTACTTCTGTAGTTTATTTACCAAAGACAAGAGTGTTATAATTGTCCCAGTGATTGTTGTTACTTTTGTTCACATGAGCAGTCCCCCAGTGGGTGGCTTAGCTGCAAATCCGTTTCGCCTAAGTTTGTAAAAAAAATCCTTGTCGAGTGGTGAGCCAGCCTCCCACTCGGGGGCTTAGCTGGGAATCCATTTCGCCTAAGTACTTTCAAATCCTACCGAGCGGTGAGCCAGCCTCCCGCTCGGGGGCTTAGCTGCGAATCCGTTTCGCCTAAGTACTTTCAAATCCTACCGAGTGGTGAGCCAGCTCCCACTCGGGGGCTTAGCTGCAGTCCAAGTACTCGCCTAAGTTTAACAAAATCCTGCCGAGTGGTGAGCCAGCCTCACACTCGGGGGCTTAGCTGCAGTCTAAGTACTCGCCTAAGTTTAACAAAATCCTGCCAAGTGGTGAGCCAGCCTCCCACTCGGGGGGCTTAGCTGCAGCCCAGTGCTCGCCTAAGTACAAAGACAATGTGCGCTCCGCAAGAGGATGAGGTGCAGGTCGACTGCTACCTTCTCCTTCCGAGCTACGCCACAAATACAATGTGCGCTCCGCATGGAGGACGAGGTTCAGTTTGACTGCTACCTTCTCCTTCCGAGCTACGCCACAAATACAATGTGTGCTTCGCAAGGAGGACGAGGTGCAGGTCAACTGCTACCTTCTCCTTCCGAGCTACGCCACAAATACAACGTGCGCTCTACAAGGAGGACGAGGTGCAGGTCGACTGCAACCTTCTCCTCTGGAAGTACGTCACAAAAAATCCTACCGAGTGGAGAGCAAACCTCCCACTCGGGGGCTTAGCTGCAGCACAGTGCTCGCTTAAGTTTTACAAAACCCTACCGAGTGGAGAGCAAACCTCCCACTCGGGGGCTTAGCTGCAGCCTAGTGCTCGCCTAAGTTTTTGAAAATCCTACCGAGTGGAGAGCAAACCTCCCACTCGGGGGCTTAGCTGCAGCCCAGCGCTCGCCTAAGTTTTTGAAAATACTACCGAGTGGAGAGCAAACCTCCCACTCGGGGGCTTAGCTGCAGCCTAGCGCTCGCCTAAGTTTTTGAAAATCCTACCAAGTGGAGAGCAAACCTCCCACTCGGGGGCTTAGCTGCAGCCCAGCGCTCGCCTAAGTTTTTGAAAATCCTACCGAGTGGAGAGCAAACTTTTCACTCAGGGGCTTAGTTGCAGTCCAGTGCTAGCCTATGTATGAGATTCATTCCGCTCTGCAAGGATGACGAGGTACAAGTCGACTGCTAACTTCCCCTTCAGAGCTCCGCCACAAATACAATGTGCACTCCATCCCGATCCGCAAGGACGCAAGTCGACTGTAATTTGTGCTTCATTCCTACCTGCAAGAGTGCATCACAAGCACTAGCATATATTCCGAGCAAAGAACAATGTTCGTTCAAAGACAAAAGCGAACATATTCAACGACAAACCCAAGTTCAGATAGCATCCTACGAATCCAGAAGTGCTCAGGCACCAAGCCTGTTAAAGTTTACCGGTTACAAAAACCACTCGGCATTCCGAGGCAAATTTAAGGCATCAAGCATAGAAGTTTTTTACTCCTCCTGTGGAGGACTGGAAGGCGCGACAAACTCATCGAGGTCGATTCCATCTACAATCCGAGTGGCAGCAGCAATGAAGGTCTCCATGAAGGATCAGAAGTCGTGCTTCTTGGTATTGGCCACCTTGAGAGACGCCAGCTTGTCCTCTCGCGCGTCCTTGCACTGAACACGGACCAGAGACAGAGCAACATTAGCACCACACCTGGCAGAAGACTTCTTCCATTCTTGCACTCGGCTTGGAACTTCATTCAGTCGAGTCATCAGAGGCTCGAGGTTGTTCTGAAGTGCTTCCCCCGGCCAGAGTGATGTGTCGATGCGCGACGTTGCAACCTTCAGTCTAGCAAGATAGTCGACCACAGCAGCAACACGAGACTCCAGTCGGAGCATGTTCATGGCGGCTTCATCCTTCACAGGAGAGTTGATGGGATCCAGGCATGTCTCCAGTCGACCAGTCTCTTCCTCAAAGTTCTGGCAGAACTCTGTAGACACAACCCAAAGATAAGCCAGTAGTTTTGTGGTAAGTCCATAATTACAAGCTTGTCGAATACAAGGGAATACCTTCAAGCATGAGGAATTGCTTCTTGGCGAGTCCTCCCAGATAAACATCTAGATCATTCTTCTTTCCTGCCAGTTCGCTAGCCTTGTCGCTCAGGGCTATCTTGTCATTATTCAGTCGACTGACCTCCTTGTTGGACGCGTCGAGAGCATCTTTCAGATTGGTATTTTCCTCTTCAAGTTTGCGGATTGAAGCCAGCTTTTCTTCTGCGAGTTTCGTCTTCTCCGAAGCTGCTTTCTGCGCCTTGGCGAGGTCAAGGTCATTCTTCTTCAGAGCATCCCTCAGTTTATCTGCAAAATCACAGTGAGATCAGACTCAGGAGTGGACAAGAAATAAGGGCAGTCGTCAAAGGTTCTCACCAAACATACCTTTTGCCTCCTCCTTCGCCTTCGTGAAGTTCTCCTGGACAAGCTTCAGATCAAGTTCGAGCTGGATGTGCTTGTTCTCCAACTCAGTATAACGAGCCACAAGCTTGCAAGATTTCTGCAAAAGATCAATCGACAGACGTCAAAGATAGGTCACTTCCGAGTGATTAAGAGAAAGATCGTAGTATTTCTAAGACTACAGCCGGATCAAAATATTCAACCATAGTCTCGGGGACTACACCCAGTGGGTGCACTCAGTGTGCCCCCACTAGTTCTATCAGCTTGGGTCGATCAGTCGACCAAAAGATACAAAAAGGCTAACTACCAGCAGTTAACCTCAAAAAAAATTCCATGATTCCATTCGACCAGATCGAGTGGAGAAAGTAAAGAGAAAAGGTTCAAGATATAAAGATTATGGTCGACTGCCAGCAGTCCACCATAGTCTCGGGGACTACACCCAGTAGGTGCACTCAGCATGCCCCCACCAATCCAGATATTCAATCGACACACCCAGTGGGTGTACAGATACTAAGATCTTCAGAAAGAAAAGTTTTTAGGTGTCATATCCTAACAGAACTGGCGGTGATCAACTAACCTGGACATTGCTCTGAAGGGCTGAACTTGCATCATAAGCTGCTTGGCTGGTGTCTCGGATCGCCTTCACCTGCTCCATCATGACCCCCGCCTGGCGTATAGCTTCTTTAGCAGCGCCTGCTTGGTCCTCCGGGATGTGGTGGGTGGAGAAAAGGGAAGGCGGATCAACACTCGACGATGAAGGGTGAGCACTCGTCAGCGGCACAGCAAAGGATACAGTAGCCTGAGTGACGTTGCCCCCTTCCGGATCTAGCGTCTTAGGTGCTGATACAACCTGAGCAGTCTTGCCAGCTGACATCTTCCTGTTCCTCCTCTGCCTCAGTGGCTCCTCATCGTCATCATCAGGGAGATCAATGATGATATTAGGTGGAGCTACAGAAAAGATTCAAAGTTAAAAATGAAGATCCTGTCGACCGAAAGCAAAACTACAGAGATCGAACCAGGGTTGGAAGTGACAGCATCCTCCATTTCTTGATCGTCATGTTTGATTGAAGTCTCTGAAGTAGCAGCACTGCAATTTCAGAAATTAGTCGGTCAGCGAACGAGTCAACCAAGAGTGTATCCGTCTTAAACAAAAAAACACAAGTTAAGCCATTACCCGGAAATAGTGGGAATCACCATCCTCATCTTCGGCAGGGCCTTTGTCAGTTTTGATGATGCCACTTGGGGTTGCTTCGGCGCTTTCTCAGTCGGCGCCAGAGAGGTCGTCCGAGGACGTTTGGTCGACTACACAACAGGCACGACCCCCTTGCCGCGCTCGACTGTAGGGTCATGGACAAGCTTGGATCGTCTTTCAGTACGGGGAGGCTGGACTTCCTCCTCCTCTTCCTCCTCCTCTTCCTCGTCAGAGCTAGTGTCTTCTTCACCCTCCTCGCCATCCGATTCCCACTCCTCCTGACTTTCGCCTCCGCTCCCTTCCTCCTCTTCGGTCTGTACTTGCGCCCCGTTGGGCATCGAATACATCTCAGTAGTGATCTGGAAGACAACAAAAGAGACAAAAGTCAGTCGACCGATTTGCAGCAAAACAGAATGAATGAAACAGGATCACAGTCGGAGATAAGTGGTCAGACCTTGTCTGGTTCGTAAGACTGGTCGAGTGGTGGGATCCTCCTAGCTCCACGGCGATTATCTTTGTTCCCTGTGATGGCAGTCATCCACCTCTCTGGTGTGGCGTCGTCGACCTCCTCTGGGTGGACCTGAGTGGTGTCTTCGGTACCAGAGTACAACCACATCGGGTGGCCTCGGTATTGGAGTGGCTGAATGCGCCGTCGAAGGAAAACCTCCAGAAGATCCATGCCAGTCACCCCTTCACGGATGAGCTGAACTACGCGCTCTACCAACATCTTAACCTGAGCCTTCTCCTCCGGGACCACCTTCAGAGAGGATGGCTTGTTCACTCGGTCCATGGAGAAAGGAGGGAGTCCAGTCGACTTCCCTGGCGTCGGCTGGTCTTGGTAGTAGAACCAGGTCGACTGCCACCCTCGAACTGACTCGGGAGGGGTCATGACTGGAAAGGCACTTTTACTCCTCATCTGAACCCCAAGACCCCCGCACATCTGGATTACTTGGGTTTTCTCGTCATTCGGACTAGCCTTTTTCACCGTCTGAGAGCGACAGGTGAATATGTGTTTGAAAAGGGCCCAGTGCGGCCGACAACCCAAGAAGTTCTCACACAAGGACATGAAAGCGGTGACATAGACAATGGAGTTGGGCGTGAAGTGGTGGAGTTGTGCCCCAAAGAAGTTCAGAAACCCCCGAAAGAAAGGACTCAGCGGTAGAGAAAACCCACGGTTAACGTGGGTGGCTAAGAGAACGCACTCACCCTCCTGAGGCTGCGGCTGCCACTCCTTCCCCGGAAGCCTTGCTAACCCATGAGGGATCAGTCATTAGTTGGCGAGGTCGTCGAGGTCCTTCTGGCTGATGGTCGAGCGGATCCAGTCTCCCTGGATCCAGCCTTGCGGCAGGCTGGCCCGCGACAAAGATCCAGCCCAACTGGTCGCCATCCCCTTCGCCTTCGCCGTCGCCTTCTTCGCCCGCTCCAAAGCCGCCGTCTTCCCCTTCACCGTCGTCGCCGGCGAAGCAGGCACAGAGCAGCAGCGCTGAGCAGGTGGCGAGCGCAGCAGATGAATCTGAGGAAGAGGGAGGGGAAAATGAGGATGCGCTGTTCAAAAAACCCCCGTCTGGCACCTTATATGAAGTCGCTTTTGAGTGGCTGACTGGTAGGCCCGGGCGATCCTGTCAAATCCCGCAACAGTCGCGCGCGCGATACGTGGCGAAAAAGGTGGCGTGGAGATCGAGGCGTCTTTGCCTTATCCCATCCGAGTACCGCGGCCTCCTCCGCTTCGTGCGCCTCCCGAAATTCGGATCCCGCTAAATCCGCAAACAACAGAGCAACTTGTCAGACCAGAGATTTCTTTCGATCCGTCGTTCGGAAGTCTCCAAGCACGACAAGTCACTCGACAGATACAAAGAATGGATCAAGGCGACTGAAAAAGAAGTTGATGCCACCAATTGAAGTCGCTGATCCGGAACAAGACATACTCATAGCATGAAAAACAGGTCGGAAGAATTTTCAACTCCTTCCTCACTCAAACCTCGATCCATTCGGGGGCTAATGATGAAGCCGTGTACCTAGGGTATGGTCATGGATCTGTCCAAGATATCCTCCCCAAGGACACCTCTAGAAGAAACTACCTTTCAATTGACCTGGAAGGATTCCACTCGACGAACTCAAAGACACTCGACCATGAAGACTCACTCGACCACCAGGAGATCTAGGGTCACTCTGCATCCAAACGGTCTGTTATTAAGTAGTCTTTATGGCCATGATAGCACTTTATGTAGGGCATTGCTAGTAACGCCAGACCTTTATGTACTTTAAACCCTGCATAACTGAGGGCCGGAGGGGTCTGGCAGACACTATATAAGCCACCCCCCTCCTCAGTGTAAAGGGTTCACACCCCTGTAACTCATACTCATATAATCCAGTCGACTGCCTCCGGGCTCCGAGACGTAGGGCTGTTACTTCCTCCAAGAAGGGCCTGAACTCGTAAACCCCTTGCGTATACAACTACTCTATAGCTAGGATCTTGCCTCTCCATACCTACCCCCCTATTCTACTGTCAGTCTTAGTACCACGACATCCGGCCCGCCCAGGATGAAAAGCCCATTTTCTGTCATGATTTTTTGTCATAGAAGTAGGAGCCCACCACATCTATGATGATACCGGGTTTTGTCACAATTATCGTCATAGAAGTGTCATATGTATGACAGAAAAAAAAATCATTCGGTCCAAAATGTCACGGATGTGTCTTTTTTTTGTAGTGTCCCTTCTATGTAATCGAGTTCGTGAGCTATCTATAATAAAGATTAGTGTTGAGTCAAGGGCTTTTCTATCTTGCTATGATCTTGAGGAAGTAGAAAGAATAAAAAGAATAAAAGAGTTCATATTGATCTTATGGATAGTAATGACTTCACATATAAAAAGTATGAGTCATAAAAGTTGTTGAGAGTTGACAAACGTAGTTTTGGTCATTGTTGCAATTAATAGGATGTAATAAAGAAAGAGAGGTTTCACATATAAATATACTATCTTGGACATCTTTTATGATTGTGAGCACTCATTAAGTATGACATGCTAAAAGAGTTGATGTTGGACAAGGAAGACAACGTAATGGTTTATGTTCTCTCACATCTTAGTTAAAGTATATTGTCATTGATCTTCCTAACACGTTGAGCTTGCCTTTCCCCCTCATGCTAGCCAAAATTCCTTGCACCAAGTAGAGATACTACTTGTGCTTCCAAATGTCCTTAAACTCAGTTTTGCCATGAGAGTCCACCATACCCACCTATGGATTGAGTAAGATCCTTCAAGTAAGTTGTCGTGTTGCAAGCAATAAAAATTGCTCTCTAAATATGTATGACTTATTAGTGTGGAGAAAATAAGCTTTATACGATCGTGCGATATGGAAGTAATAAAAGCGATGGACTGCATAATAAAGGTTCATATCACAAGTGGCAATATAAAGTGACGTTCTTTTGCATTAAGATTTTGTGCATCCAACCCTAAAATCACATGACAACCTCTGCTTCCCTCTGCGAAGGGCCTATCTTTTACTTTATGTCTTTACATTATGCAAGAGTCAAGGTGATTTTCACCTTTCCCTTTTTCATTTTATCCTTTGGCAAGCACCTTGTGTTGGAAAGATCCTGATATATATATATCCAATTGGATGTAAGTTAGCATGAACTATTATTGTTGCCATCACCCAAAGGTGAATACGTTCGGAGGCAACATTATAAGCCCCTATCTTTCTCGGTGTCCGATTAAAACTCCATAACCACAAGTATTGCGTGAGTGTTAGCAATTGTAGAAGACTATATGATAGTTGAGTATGTGGACTTGCTGAAATGCTCTATTCTTGACTGAGGGAGTCCTGGACTAGGGGGTGTCCGGACAGCCGGACTATCATCATCCGCCGGACTCCAAGACTACGAAGATACAAGATTGAAGACTCCGTCCCGTGTTCGGATGGGACTTTCCTTGGCGTGGAAGGCAAGCTTGGCAATACAGATATGTAGATCTCCTACCATTGTAACCGACTCTATGTAACCCTAGCCTCCTCCGGTGTCTATATAAACCAGAGGGCTTTAGTCCGTAGGACACAACATACATTACAACAATCATACCATATGCTAGCTTTAGGGTTTAGCCTCCTTGATCTCGTGGTAGATCCACTCTTGTACTACCCATATCATCAATATTAATCAAGCAGGACGTAGGCTTTTACCTCCATCAAGAGGGCCCGAACCTGGGTAAAACATTGTGTCCCTTGTCTCCTGTTACCATCCGCCTAGACGCACAGTTCGGGACCCCCTACCCGAGATCCGCCGGTTTTGACACCGACATTGACTCTTTTCGATGTTATGATAAATTGCAATTGCTTCAATGACTGAGATTATAGTTTGTTAGTTCTCAATGAAGTTCCTGAACCATACTTGACATTGTGAATTGATTGTTACTTGAGCATAAGAAATCATATGACAAAATCTATATATGTTGCTGTTATAAGAATGATCATGATGCCCTCATGTCCGTAATTTATTTTTATCGACACCTCTGTCTCTAAACATGTGGACATATTTTTCGATTTCGGTTTCCGCTTGAGGACAAGCGAGGTCTAAGCTTGGGGGAGTTGATATGTCCATTTTGCATCATGCTTTTATATCAATATTTATTGCATTATGGGCTATTATTACACGTTATGTCACAATACTTATGGCTATTCTCTCTTATTTTACAAGGTTTACCATGAAGAGGGGGAATGCCGGCAGCTGGAATTCTGGCTGGAAAAGCAGCAAATATTGGAAACCTATTCTGCACAACTCCAAAAATCCTGAAACTCCACGGAAGTCACTTTTGGAATTAATAATAATTATTGAGCGAAGAAAATACCAGAGGGGGCCCACACCCTGGCCAGGAGGGTGGGGGCGCGCCCACCCCTATTGGGCGCGCCCCCTGTCTCTTGGGCCCCCTGGTGGCCCTCCGGTGCCCATCTTCTGCTATATGAAGGCTTTTACCTTGGAAAAAATCATAAGCAAGCTTACGGGACAAAACTCCGCTGCCACGAGGCGGAACCTTGGCGGAACCAATCCAGGGCTCCGGCGGAGCTGTTTTGCCGGGGAAACTTCCTCCGGGAGGTGGAAATCATCACCATCATCATCACCAACAATCCTCTCATCGGGAGGGGGTCAATCTCCATCAACATCTTCATCAGCACCATCTCCTCTCAAAACTCTAGTTCATCTCTTGTATCCAATCTTGTATCAAAACCACAAATTGGTACCTGTGGGTTGCTAGTAGTGTTGATTACTCCTTGTAGTTGATGCTAATTGGTTTACTTGGTGGAAGATCATATGTTCAGATCCTTAACGCATATTAATACTCCTCTGATTATGAACATGAATATGCTTTGTGAGTAGTTACGTTTGTTCTTGAGGACATGGGTGAAGTCTTGCTATTAGTAGTCATGTGAATTTGTTATTCGTTCGATATTTGGATGAGATGTATGTTGTCGCTCCTCTAGTGGTGTTATGTGAACGTCGACTACATGACACTTAACCATTATTTGGGTCTAGAGGAAGGCATTGGGAAGTAATAAGTAGATGATGGGTTGCTAGAGTGACAGAAACTTAAACCCTAGTTTATGCGTTGCTTCGTAAGTGGCTGATTTGGATCCACTAGTTTCATTCTATGGTTAGGTTTACCTTAATACTTCTTTTGTAGTTGCGGATGCTTGCAATAGGGGTTAATCATAAGTGGGATGCTTGTCCAAGAAAGGGCAGTACCCAAGCACCGGTCCACCCACATATCAAATTATCAAAGTACCGAACGCGAATCATATGAGCGTGATGAAAACTAGCTTGACGATAATTCCCATGTGTCCTCGGGAGCGCTTTCCTCATTATAAGAAATTGTCCAGGCTTGTCCTTTGCCACAAAAAGGATTGGGCCACCTTTCTGCACTTTATTTACTTTCATTGCTTGTTACCCGTTACAAATTATCTTATCACAAAACTATCTGTTACCTACAATTTCAGTGTTTGCAGAGAATACCTTACTGAAAACCGCTTGTCATTTCCTTCTGCTCCTCGTTGGGTTCGACACTCTTACTTATCAAAAGTACTACGATAGCTCCCCTATACTTGTGGGTCATCAATACCCTCCGATACTACTCATAGATTCATCAAAATAAGCAAACAACACAATGAAAACAGAATCTGTCAAAAACAGAACAGTCTGTAGTAATCAGTATCATTAGAATACTTCTGTAACTCCAAAAAATCTGAAATAAATTGGTGGACCTGAGGAATTTGTCTATTGATCATATTCAAAAATAATCAACCTAAAAGCACTCTCCAGTAAAAAAATGGAAGCTAATCTCGTGAACATAAAAGTTTCTCTTTTTTACAGCAAGATCAGATAGACTCCACCCAAGTCTTCCCAAAGGTTGAAAGCACAAGTGCTCCCTAGGTGGTTTTGGTAATTAATGTCAACATATCTCTTGTTGGACTAACACTTTTATCTAGTATGTTTGAGATAAGTTCAACAATGGAGTGGCATGGACTAAAGGATGTGGGAACTCCCTCAAGATGCTAAGGACAAAGGATTGGCTCAAGCTTCAAGCTCAAGACTCCTCTTTTTACATTTTAGTGATCCAAGATCACATTGAGTCTATAGGAAAAGCCAATACTATCAAGGAGGGATGAGGTGTTGCTTAATGAGTTTCTTGCTCCACAGTGCTTAGTGATATGCTCCAAAACCCTCAACTACTTTCCCACTTCCACATAAATGACCTAAACCTAAAGCCAAAATCGGTCACACCGATTCTTTCTATCCGGCGCCACCAAGTTTACATGTCATAACCACTGCCACAAACCCTAGGCAAATCGGTCTCACTGAGATGGGATTGTAATCTCTCTGTGTATGTCCATTACCAAAATTGGTCTCACCGAGTTTGAGCAATCGGTACTACCGAGATTACAATGCAAACCTCCTGGTTGACTCATTACCAAAATCGGTCCCACCGAGTTTGTGTAATCCGTCCAACCGAGTTTGCCTGACCAACTCTTTGGAAAGCTTATTACCAAAATAGGTCTCACCGAGTTTGTGTAATCGGTCTTACCGAGATTACATTATGCCCTAACCCTAACCAAATCGGTCTCACCAAGTTGCATGTCAGTCCCACTGAAAATCCTAACGGTCACTAGGTTTACTTAACCGGTTCGACCGAGTCTGTTGAATCGGTCACACCGAGTTTGGTAAATTGTATGTAACGGTTAGATTTTGTGTGGAGGCTATATATACCCCTCCACCTCCTCTTCATTCGTGAAGAGAGCCATCAGACTGAACCTACACTTCCAGCTTACCATTTCTGAGAGAGAACTACCTACTCATGTGTTGAGGCCAAGATATTCCATTCCTACCATATGAATCTTGATCTCTAGCCATCCCCAAGTTGCTTTCCACTCAAATCTTCTTTCCACCAGATCCAAATCCTATGAGAGAGAGTTGAGTGTTGGGGAGACTATCATTTGAAGCACAAGAGCAAGGAGTTCATCATCAACGCACCATTTGTTACTTCTTAGAGAGTGGTGTCTCCTAGATTGGCTAGGTGTCACTTGGGAGCCTCCGACAAGATTGTGGAGTTGAACCAAGGAGTTTGTAAGGGCAAGGAGATCGCCTACTTCGTGAAGATCTACCACTAGTGAGGCAAGTTCTTCGTGGGCGACGGCCATTGTGGGATAGACAAGGTTGATTCTTCGTGGACCCTTCGTGGGTGGAGCCCTCCGTGGATTCACGCAACCGTTACCCTTCGTGGGTTGAAGTCTCCATCAACGTGGATGTACGATAGCACCACCTATCGGAACCACGCCAAAAACATTCATGTCTCCAATTGTGTTTGAATCCTCCAAACCCTTCCCTTTACTTTCTTGCAAGTTGCGTGCTTTACTTTCCGCTTCTCATATACTCTTTGCATGCTTGCTTGCTATGTATTGTGAACGTTAAACTGAAGGAAATATGCCCTAGAGGCAATAATAAAGTTATTATTTATTTCCTCATATCATGATAAATGTTTATTATTCATGCTAGAATTGTATTAACCGGAAACATGATACATGTGTGAATACATAGACAAAACTATAGTCACTAGCATGCCTCTACTTGACTAGCTCATTAATCAAAGATGGTTATGTTTCCTAACCATAGACATGTGTTGTCATTTGGTTAGTGGGATCACATCATTAGAAGAATGATGTGATTGACATGACCCATTCTGTTAGCCTAGCACTTGATTGTTTAGTATACTGCTATTGCTTTCTTCATGACTTATACAAAGTTCCTATAAACTATGAGATTGTGCAACTCCCGTTTACCGGAAGAACATTTTGTGTGCTACCAAACGTCACAACGTAACTGGGTGATTATAAAGGTGCTCTACAGGTGTTTCCGACGGTACATGTTGGGTTGGCATAATTCGAGATTAGGATTTGTCACTCCGATTGTCGGGGAGGTATCTCTGGGCCCTCTCGGTAATACTCATCACCTAAGCCTTGCAAGCATGTAACTAATGAGTTAGTTATGAGATGACTTATTACGGAACGAGTAAAGAGACTTGCCGGTAACGAGATTGAACTAGGTATTGGATACCGACGATCAAATCTCGGGCAAGTAACATACCGATGACAAAGGGAACAAAGTATGATGTTATGCGGTTTGACCGATAAAGATCTTCATAGAATATGTAGGAACCAGTATGGGCATCCAGGTCCCGCTATTGGTTATTGACCGAGAATGGTGTTAGGTCATGTCTACATAGTTCTTGAACCCGTAGGGTCCGCACGCTTAACGTTTCGATGACAGTTTTATTATGAGTTTATAAGTTTTGATGTACCGAAGTTTGTTCGGAGTCCCGGATGTGATCACGGACATGACGAGGAGTCTCAGAATGATCGAGACATAAAGATTGATATATTGGAAGCCTATATTTGGACATCGGAATGGTTCCGGGTGAAATCGGGATTTTACCGGAACACCGGGGGGTTACCGAAACCCTCCCGGGGGATATTGGGCCTTAGTGGGCCAAGAGGGAGAAGAGGAGGGCTGGCCAGGGCAGGCCGCACGCCCCCTCCCCCCTAGTCCGAATAGGACAAGGAAGGGGGGGCGGCGCCCCCCTTTCCTCTTTCCCCTCCCCCCTTTCCTTCTCCACCAAGGCAAGAGGAGGGAGTCCTACTCCCGGTGGGAGTAGGACTCCTCCAGGCACACCCCTAGGGGGCCGGCCGCACCTCCCCCCCTCCCTCCTTTATATACGGGGGCAGGGGGCACCCCATAGAGACACAAGTTGATCTACGGATCGTTCCTTAGCTGTGTGCGGTGCCCCCTTCCACCATATTCCACCTCGGTCATATCGTCGCGAAGCTTAGGCGAAGCCCTGCACCGGTAGAACATTAAGATCGTCACCACGCCGTCGTGCTGACGGAACTCTCCCTCGACACTCGGCTGGATCGGAGTTCGAGGGACGTCATCGAGCTGAATGTGTGCTGAACTCGGAGGCTCCGTACGTTCGGTGCTTGGATCGGTCGATCGTGAAGACGTACGACTACATCAACCGCGTTGTGCTAACGCTTCCGCTTACGGTCTACGAGGGTACGTGGACATACACTCTCCCCTCTCATTGCTATATCATCACCATGATCTTGCGTGTGCGTAGGAAATTTTTTGAAATTACTACGTTCCCCAACAGTGGCATCCGAGCCTAGGTTTTATGCGTTGATGTTATATGCACGAGTAGAACACAAGTGAGTTGTGGACGATATAAGTCATACTGCCTACCAGCATGTCATACTTTGGTTCAGCGGTATTGTGAGATGAAGCGGCCCGGACTGACATTACGCGTACGCTTACGCGAGACTGGTTTCACCGTTACGAGCACTTGTGCTTAAAGGTGGCTGGCGGGTGTCTGTCTCTCTCACTTTAGTTGAACCGAATGTGGCTACGCCCGGTCCTTGTGAAGGTTAAAACGGAGTCTATTGGACAAACTATCGTTGTGGTTTTGATGCGTAGGTAAGAACGGTTCTTTCTAAGCCCGTAGCAGCCACGTAAAATTTGCAACAACAAAGTAGAGGACGTCTAACTTGTTTTTGCAGGGCATGTTGTGATGTGATATGGTCAAGACGTGATGCTATATTTTATTGTATGAGATGATCATGTTTTGTAACCGAAGTTATTGGCAACTGGCAGGAGCCATATGGTTGTCACTTTATTTTATGAAATGCAAACGCCCTGTAATTGCTTTACTTTATCACTAAGCAGTAGCGATAGTCGTAGAAGCAATAGATGGCGTAACGACAACGATGCTATGATGGAGATCAAGGTGTCGCGCTGGTGACGATGGTGATCACGACGGTGCTTCGGAGATGGAGATCACAAGCACAAGATGATGATGGCCATATCATATCACTTATATTGATTGCATGTGATGTTTATCCTTTATGCATCTTATCTTGCTTTGTTTGACGGTAGCATTTTAAGATGATCTCTCACTAAAATTATCAAGAAGTGTTCTCCCTGAGTATGCACCGTTGCCAAAGTTCGTCGTGCCGAGACACCACGTGATGATCGGGTGTGATAAGCTCTACGTCCATCTACAACGGGTGCAAGCCAGTTTTGCACACGCAGAATACTCAGGTTAAACTTGACGAGCCTAGCATATGCAGATATGGCCTCGGAACACAGAGATCGAAAGGTCGAGCATGAATCATATAGTAGATATGATCAACATAGTGATGTTCACCATTGAAAACTACTCCATCTCACGTGATGATCGGTTATGGTTTAGTTGATTTGGATCACGTGATCACTTAGATGACTAGAGAGATGTCTGTCTAAGTAGGAGTTCTTAAGTAATATGATTAATTGAACTTAAATTTATCATGAACTTAGTACCTGATAGTATCTTGCTTGTTTATGTTTGTTTGTAGATAGATGGCTCATGCTGTTGTTCCGTTGAATTTTTAATGCGTTCCTTGAGAAAGCAAAGTTGAAAGATGATGGTAGCAATTACACGGACTGGGTCCGTAACCTGAGGATTATCCTCATTGCTGCACAGAAGAGTTACATCCTAGAAGCACCGCTGGGTGCCAGGCCTGCTGCTGATGCAACTGACGACGTTAAGAACGTCTGGCAGAGCAAAGTTGATGACTACTCTATAGTTCAGTGTGCCATGCTTTACGGCTTGGAACCGGGTCTTCAACGACGTTTTGAACGTCATGGAGCATATGAGATGTTCCAGGAGTTGAAGTTAATATTTCAAGCAAATGCCCGGATTGAGAGATATGAAGTCTCCAATAAGTTCTATAGCTGCAAGATGGAGGAGAACAGTTCTATCAGTGAACACATATTCAGAATGTCTGGGTATAACAATCACTTGATTCAACTGGGAGTTAATCTTCCTGATGATAGTGTCATTGACAGAATTCTCCAATCACTGCCACCAAGATACAAGAGCTTTGTGATGAACTATAATATGCAAGGGATGAACAAGACTATTCCCGAGCTCTTCGCGATGCTGAAAGCCGCGGAGGTAGAAATCAAGAAGGAGCATCAAGTGTTGATGGTCAATAAGACCACTAGTTTCAAGAAGAAGGGCAAAGGGAAGAAGAAGGGGAACTTCAAGAAGAACGGCAAGCAAGTTGCTGCTCAAGAGAAGAAACCCGAGTCTGGACCTAAGCCTGAAACTGAGTGCTTCTACTGCAAGCAGACTGGACACTGGAAGCGGAACTGCCCCAAGTATTTGGCGGATAAGAAGGATGGCAAAGTGAGCAAAGGTATATGTGATATACATGTTATTGATGTGTACCTAACTAGAGCTCATAGTAGCACCTGGGTATTTGATACTGGTTCTGTTGCTAATATTTGCAACTCGAAACAGGGACTATGGAATAAGCGAGCACTGGCCAAGGACGAGGTGACGATGCAAGTGGGAAATGGTTCCAAAGTCGATGTGATCGCGGTCGGCACGCTACCTCTACATCTACCTTCGGGATTAGTTTTAGACCTGAATAATTGTTATTTGGTGCCAGCGTTGAGCATGAATATTATATCTGGATCTTGTTTGATGCGAGATGGTTATTCATTTAAATCAGAGAATAATGGTTGTTCTATTTATATGAGTAATATCTTTTATGGTCATGCACCCTTGAAGAGTGGTCTGTTTTTATTAAATCTCGATAGTAGTGATACACATATTCATAACGTTGAAGCCAAAAGATGCAGAGTTGATAATGATAGTGCAACTTATTTGTGGCACTGCCGTTTAGGTCATATCGGTGTAAAACGCATGAAGAAACTCCATACTGATGGACTTCTGGAATCACTTGATTATGAATCACTTGGTACTTGCGAACCGTGCCTCATGGGCAAGATGACTAAAACACCGTTCTCCGGAACTATGGAGAGAGCAATAGATTTGTTGGAAATCATACATACAGATGTATTTGGACCGATGAATGTTGAGGCTCGTGGCGGATATCGTTATTTTCTCACCTTCACAGATGATTTGAGCAAATATGGGTATATCTACTTAATGAAGCACAAATCTGAAACATTTGAAAAGTTCAATGAATTTCAGAGTGAAGTGGAAAATCATTGTAACAAGAAAATAAAGTTTCTACGATCTGATCGTGGAGGAGAATATTTGAGTTACGAGTTTGGTTTACATTTGAAACAATGCGGAATAGTTTCGCAACTCACACCACCTGGGACACCACAACGGAATGGTGTGTCCGAACGTCGTAATCGTACTTTACTTGATATGGTACGATCTATGATGTCTCTTACCGATTTACCGCTATCGTTTTGGGGTTATGCTTTAGAGACGGCCGCATTCACGTTAAATAGGGCACCATCTAAATCCGTTGAAATGACGCCTTATGAACTGTGGTTTGGCAAGAAACCAAAGTTGTCGTTTCTTAAAGTTTGGGGCTGCGATGCTTATGTGAAGATACTTCAACCAGATAAGCTCGAACCCAAATCGGAGAAATGTGTCTTCATAGGATACCCAAAAGAGACTGTTGGGTACACCTTCTATCACAGATCCGAAGGCAAGACATTCGTTGCTAAGAATGGATCCTTTCTAGAGAAGGAGTTTCTCTTGAAAGAAGTGAGTGGGAGGAAAGTAGAACTTGATGAGATAACTGTATCTACTCCCTTATTGGAAAGTAGTTCATCACGAGAACCGGTTCCTATGACGACTACACCAATTAGTGAGGAAGCTAATGATATTAATCATGAAACTTCAGATCAAGTTTCTACTGAACCTCGTAGGTCTACCAGAGTAAGATCCGCACCAGAGTGGTATGGTAATCCTATTCTGGAAGTCATGTTACTTGACCATGATGAACCTACGAACTATGAGGAAGCGATGATGAGCCCAGATTCCGCAAAATGGCAGGAGGCCATGAAATCTGAGATGGGATCTATGTATGAAAACAAAGTATGGACTTTGGTTGACTTGCCCGATGATCGGCAAGCCATTGAGAATAAATGGATCTTTAAGAAGAAGACTGACGCTGATGGTAATGTTACTGTCTATAAAGCTCGACTTGTTGCGAAAGGTTTTCGACAAGTTCAAGGGGTTGACTACGATGAGACTTTCTCACCCGTAGTGATGCTTAAGTCTGTCCGAATCATGTTGGCTATTGCTGCATTTCATGATTATGAAATTTGGCAAATGGATGTCAAGACTGCATTCTTGAATGGATTTCTAGAAGAAGAGTTGTATATGATGCAGCCGGAAGGTTTTGTTGATCCAAAAGGTGCTGACAAAGTGTGCAAGCTCCAGCGTTCCATTTATGGACTGGTGCAAGCATCTCAGAGTTGGAATAAACGCTTTGATAGTGTGATCAAAGCATATGGTTTTATACAGACTTTTGTAGAAGCCTGTATTTACAAGAAAGTGAGTGGGAGCTCTGTAGCATTTCTGATATTATATGCAGATGACATATTATTAATTGGAAATGATATAGAATTTCTGGATAGCATAAAGGGATAATTGAATAAAAGTTTTTCAATGAAAGACCTCGGTGAAGCTGCTTACATATTGGGCATCAAGATTTATAGAGATAGATCAAGACGCTTAATAGGACTTTCACAAAGCACATACCTTGATAAAATTTTGAAAAAGTTCAAAATGGATCAGGCAAAGAAAGGGTTCTTGCCCGTGCTTCAAGGTGTGAAGTTGAGTCAAACTCAATGCCCGACCACAGCAGAAGATAGAGAGAAAATGAAAGATGTTCCCAATGCTTCATCCATAGGCTCTATCATGTATGCAATGCTGTGTACCAGACCTGACGTATGCTTAGCAATAAGCTTGGCAGGAAGGTACCAAAGTAATCCAGGAGTGGATCATTGGACAGCGGTCAAGAACATCCTGAAATACCTGAAAAGGACTAAGGATATGTTTCTCGTATATGGAGGTGACAAAGAGCTAGTCGTAAATGGTTACGTCGATGCAAGCTTTGACACTGATCCGGATGATTCTAAATCGCAAACCGGATACGTGTTTTTCTTAAACGCTGGAGCTGTAAGTTGGTGCAGTTCTAAACAAAGCGTCGTGGCGGGATCTACATGTGAAGCAGAGTACATAGCTGCTTTGGAAGCAGCAAATGAAGGAGTCTGGATGAAGGAGTTCATTTCTGATCTAGGTGTCATACCTAGTGCATCAGGACCAATGAAGATCTTCTGTGACAACACTGGTGCAATTGCCTTGGCAAAGGAATCCAGATTTCACAAGAGGACCAAGCACATCAAGAGACGCTTTAATTCCATTCGGGACCAAGTCCAAGTGGGAGACATAGAGATTTTCAAGATACATACGGATCTGAATGTTGCAGACCCATTGACTAAGCCTCTCTCACGAGCAAAACATGATCAGCAACAAGACTCCATGGGTGCTAGAATCATTACTATATAATCTAGATTATTGACTCTAGTGCAAGTGGGAGACTGAAGGAAGTATGCCCTAGAGGCAATAATAAAGTTATTATTTATTTCCTCATATCATGATAAATGTGTATTATTCATGCTAGAATTGTATTAACCGGAAACATGATACATGTGTGAATACATAGACAAAACTATAGTCACTAGTATGCCTCTACTTGACTAGCTCATTAATCAAAGATGGTTATGTTTCCTAACCATAGACATGTGTTGTCCTTTGATTAGTGGGATCACATCATTAGAAGAATGATGTGATTGACATGACCCATTCTGTTAGCCTAGCACTTGATCGTTTAGTATACTGCTATTGCTTTCTTCATGACTTATACAAAGTTCCTGTAAACTATGAGATTGTGCAACTCCCGTTTGCCGGAAGAACACTTTGTGTGCTACCAAACGTCACAACGTAACTGGGTGATTATAAAGGTGCTCTACAGGTGTTTCCGAAGGTACATGTTGGGTTGGCATAATTCGAGATTAGGATTTGTCACTCCGATTGTCGGGGAGGTATCTCTGGGCCCTCTCGGTAATACTCATCACCTAAGCCTTGCAAGCATGTAACTAATGAGTTAGTTATGAGATGACATATTACGGAACAAGTAAAGAGACTTGCCGGTAACGAGATTGAACTAGGTATTGGATACCTACGATCAAATCTCGGACAAGTAACATACCGATGACAAAGGGAACAAATTATGATGTTATGTGGTTTGACCGATAAAGATCTTCCTAGAATATATAGGAACCAATATGGGCATCCAGGTCCCGCTATTGGTTATTGACCGAGAATGGTTTTAGGTCATGTCTACATAGTTCTCGAACCCGTAGGGTCCGCACGCTTAACGTTTCGATGACAGTTTTATTATGAGTTTATAAGTTTTGATGTACCGAAGTTTGTTCGGAGTCCCGGATATGATCACGGACATGACGAGGAGTCTCAGAATGATCGAGACATAAAGATTGATATATTGGAAGCCTATATTTGGATATCGGAATGGTTCCGGGTGAAATCGGGATTTTACCGGAACACCGGGGGGTTACCGGAACCCTCCCGGGGGATATTGGGCCTTAGTGGGCCAAGAGGGAGAAGAGGAGGGCCGTCCAGGGCAGGCCGCGCGCCCCCTCCCCCCTAGTCCGAATAGGACAAGGAAGGGGGGCGGCGCCCCCCTTTCCTCTTTCCCCTCCCCCCTTTCCTTCTCCACCAAGGCAAGAGGGGGGAGTCCTACTCCCGGTGGGAGTAGGACTCCTCCAGGCGCACCCCTAGGGGCCGGCCGCACCTCCCCCCTCCCTCCTTTATATACGGGGGCAGGGGGCACCCCATAGAGACACAAGTTGATCTACGGATTGTTCCTTAGCCGTGTGCGGTGCCCCCTTCCACCATATTCCACCTCGGTCATATCGTCGCGAAGCTTAGGCGAAGCCCTGCGCCGGTAGAACATCAAGATCGTCACCACGCCATCGTGCTGACGGAACTCTCCCTCGACACTCGGCTGGATCGGAGTTCGAGGGACGTCATCGAGCTGAACGTGTGCTGAACTCGGAGGCTCCGTATGTTCGGTGCTTGGATCGGTCGATCGTGAAGACGTACCACTACATCAACCGCGTTGTGCTAACGCTTCCGCTTACGGTCTACGAGGGTACGTGGACATACACTCTCCCCTCCCGTTGCTATATCATCACCATGATCTTGCGTGTGCGTAGGAAATTTTTTGAAATTACTAAGTTCCCCAACATAAACTTGTGCCTAAACTCCACTTAAATTTTAAGAACTTAAAAACTGCAACTTTGGTACTTAGTGTCTAATCACCCCCCCTCTAGCCACCTCTTCTCAAGGTCCTACAAGTGGTATCAGAGCCAAGTTTCCATTGCTTTGGTTTAATCACCATTGGAGGAAGATGGATGAGTCTACTTTGGGGAGTCTTAGACATAGAGTGCCTATTCTTGATGGAGAGTACTTTCATGAGTGGAAAAATGAGATGCTTGTAATCTTCAATCAATATCATTTGAACAAGTATATTGCTAGCCCTTGTGCACCTCATGTTGACCCTATGAATCCTACCCATGATGAGTTAATTGACATGATTAGGAATCTCAGAACTGCCGAACTTATCATTAGAGGATTGCCTAGAAACTTTATTGGATGTTTTCCTACTTTTAAGTGTGCCTACGCTATATGGAAATTTCTTGAGGAACGCTTTCCAAATTATTCCTTGAAAAATCTAGATGAAATTCTCCATAAGTCTATTGCTTTGAGTAAGATGAATACTAGTGATCCTTTGTTTGGTGATCGTCTATTTGAGCTTACAAACCTTATGCGTGCCAAAGGAAATGTTAGAATCATTAGTGATATTATTTTCGAAGCTATAAAAACTCATAAGCAATATCATTGTCAAACTTACTCTAACGAATCACCCTCTCTAGGATTTGATCCACCACATGACGATGTTGAACATGGATACTATGATGTGACGCCCCGGATACAACTTTCCATATTCGTAACTCCAACTCTTGCCTTTTCCAGAGATGTGATATGTTATTTCCTCCATGGTTGGGTTTTCGACTGTTGTTTTGCTTTTTGTTCTTGTTATGCATCTCGTCTCATGTCATCATTTGCATTGCATCATGTCATCATGCCATCATCTCATAAATCTTTTGCAACTCAACTAAATAAATGGCATGGATCTTTGATCCATTCAAATCGAGGGATATTCACAATGGTGATTTCTCTTTATAACATACCCTCCCAATATAAGGGAGCTATAACAAAATATTCCATTTATTTGGAAGCCATCGAAACAAACTTGCATTTTAAATCTCTCTCGTTTTCAAATATTCTATGTCTTGATCTTTCTCCAAATACTTAAATTCCAGTTGTGGCACTTTGAAATATGTCAAAGTATCTCCATGCCAGTTTTCAACTCAACTTGTATTTATTTGGCCCTCCAAATAGATATTTTGCTTCTATCTCTTTTCTGTAATTAGAGAAGGATTTCCCCCTTCTTTTCTTTTAATCCAGCCTGCTAGGCCTCCTGGTCTTTTCCCCCCTCCACCGAAATGGCCCAAGGCCCACCTAAAACCTTCCTAACCCTAGCCCCTCGCTCAGCCCGATCCCCATCTCCCTCGATCCCCTCCTGCTTCCCTCGCGCCGGCACTCTTCTCGTTCTCCATGCCCAGCTCCATCCCCGCACCCCTCCTCGCTCGACCCCAACACCAGCGCCGCCACCCCTCGTCCTTCCCGATCCCCTCGTCTTCCCCATCTCTCCCTCTCGTCTCCTCCCTCGCGCTACCTCCCACAGAGAAAGAGAGAGGAGCAGAGCCTCGCGCCCGACCCCCACGCCCGACCACCTCCTCGCCGCCGTCGCGCCCCCTTCCATCAACAGCCGCGCCTCATCCCGTCCCCTCTGCCTCCTCCTCGTCGCCTGCATCCGCCGCCAGCCACCGCAGAACCAGGCCGCTGCCGTGACCGTCGCTCGTCTCCAGCACGCGTGTGCCTCAGGCTGGGTCTCCTCGCTCCAGCGCAGCCCTCCATCTTCCTCCGCCGTCCCCTCGCCGTAGCCTTCTTCCCTGCCTCCTGGCCATGGTCGCGTGCCACTCGAGCCAGCAGGCTACTACCCTGTGTCGCCGCCCTGCGCCGCACCTCCACCGGCCTCGGCCTCCCGCGGTTGCCTGCTGCTGGCCCCGCTGCCGAGCGTCGCCCTCCACGCGAGCCTCCTCCGGCGGCCCCGTCGCCCATGCACCGCTCCGACGACCCCACCATCGCGCCTCCCGACGTCGTCAAGACCTCGTCTCCCTGCCGTCATGTTGACTCCTCAAGTTGTCCCTGTCGGCCTCGGCTTGAAGACCTTGCTGCCCTTTTTGTTGTTGCCAATTTCCTCGATCGAGGGACCCCAAGACCGCCAAGTACACCTTCGATTCACCAAGTACCGCACCGGACGTCTACGACCGTGTACAACTACTAGCACCAAGTACCACGACGGCCGTTGTCGGCAAGTACCCTCTCCGGATGGCCAAGTTCGACATCCATCATCGTGAACCGCTTCCGAAATGAGTACCACTACCGTCGCCACGAGAACAACTACTTCCCACGATGACCCGTGAACGACTACTTCCACTACCGTCGCGAGAACGTCTACTTCCACTACCTCCACTACGGCCGTGAACGACTACTTCCTTCGCCGAACCCGAACCGCTCCGAACATGCACGCTTCAAAGGTATAACCGCCGAGACGATCAACCGTGGACCAAATGCATGTGTTGAATGAGATGTCCTTGTTTGCACCGTGCCCGTTTGCTTCATGCACGTTCTGCCTTGTTTGCCATGCCATCGTCCCGTGGGAACTCGGTAACCGGGATCACCCCACCATCCTTTGCATCCGCACACTTCTCGTTTGCATCGGTATCTCCTCAAGTTACCGGGACCGGAATGTTGCCGTGGCACCATTTCTGTTTCGCTGCCATGGCACCCTTTTTGTTCCGCCATGGTGACCAAATGCTTCATAACATGCTCATGTCAACATTTTCATAAAAATTGCATAAAACTTGTATATGTCATCCGCATCATGATAACAACATTTAAAACGCTTAAAATGGTGTTTGCATTAAACTACTAAGTGACATGGGGACTTTCCGGAATTGTTGTTTGTTGTTTCCGGCCTCATTTAAAATTGCCTAGCTAGGTAGTTTAATTATGCTTCACCCCTTGCCATGTTTAATAACACTTAATATTGTTTGGTAGCATAATCGAGAGAGAACTAAATAATTGATGTGGTGTTCCGTCAATATGCAACTCGTTGCATATTGAGCTCCACTTAATTTGTAGTATTGTTTGTGCACTTTGCCATGCCATGTTTCATTAAACCGGACAAGCATCATACTTGTTTCCGCACCATGCCATGATTATGTGTTGGTTATTTACTAGGTTGTTTGCTCTTTTCCGGTGTTGCTTCTTCGGGTTGGTTTCGATTAACGTCGCGTTTGTGAGGATCCGTTCATCTACGACCGTTTGTCTTCTTCTTGGACTCGTTCTTCTTCCTTGCGGGATCTCAGGCAAGATGATCATACCCTCGAAATCACTACTATCTTTGCTATGCTAGTTTGCTCGCTCTTTTGCTATGCCAATGCTACGATGCCTACCATTTGCTTGTCAGCCTCCCAAATTGCCATATCAAACCTCTAACCCACCATGTCCTAGCAAACCGTTGATTGGCTATGTTACCGCTTTGCTCAGCCCCTCTTATAGCGTTGCTAGTTGCAGGTGAAGTTGAAGATTTCTCCATGGTGGACAGGGTTATGTTGGGATATCACAATATCTCTTATATTATTAATACATCTATATACTTGGTAAAGAGTGGAAGGCTCAGCCTTATGCCTGGTGTTTTGTTCCACTCTTGCCGCCCTAGTTTCCGTCATACCGGTGTTATGTTCCCGGATTTTGCGTTCCTAACGCGGTCGGGTGATTTATGGGACCCCCCTGACAGTTCGCTTTGAATAAAACTTGTCCAGCAAGGCCCAACCTTGGTTTTACCATTTGCCTCACCTAGCCCTTTTTCCCTTGGGTTTCCGGAGCCCGAGGGTCATCTTTATTTAACCCCCCGGGCCAGTGCTCGTTGTGAGTGTTGGTCCAAACTGTCAGCCGCCGGTGGCCACCAGGGGCAACTCTGGGCTCGCCTACCGGAAGTTTGGACAATCCGGTGTGCCCTGAGAACGAGATATGTGCAGCTCCTATCAGGATTTGTCGGCACATCCGGGCGGTTTTGCTGGTCTTGTTTTACCATTGTCGAAATGTCTTGTAAACCGGGATTCCGAGTCTGATCGGGTCTTCCTGGGAGAAGGTCTATTCCTTCGTTGATCGCGAGAGCTTGTCATGGGCTAAGTTGGGACACCCCTGCAGGGTCATAAACTTTCGAGCGGCGTGCCCACGGTTATGTGGCAGATGGGAATTTGTTAACGTCCAGTTGTAGAAAACCCGAAGTTGACCTTAATTAAAATACATCAACTGCGTGTGTAACCGTGATGGTCTCTTCTCGGCGGAGTCCGGGAAGTGAACACGGTGTTGGAGTTATGCTTGACGTAGGTTGCTATAGGATCACTTCTTGATCATACTTTTATCGACCGTGCTTTGCCTTCTCTTCTCGCTCTCATTTGCGTATGTTAGCCACCATATATGCTAGTCGCTTGCTGCAGCTCCACCTCATGCCTTTACCTTACCCATAAGCTTAAATAGTTTTGATCGCGAGGGTGCGAGATTGCTGAGTCCCCGTGGCTCATAGATACTTCCAAAACCAGTTTGCAGGTGCCTATGTTACCGAGCAGGTGACGCAACCAAGCTCAAGGAGGAGCTCGATGAAGATCTTGTTCATTGTGTTGTTTCGTTTCAGTTGATCAGTAGTGGATCCCAGTTGGGGTCGATCGGGGACCTTTGTCGCATTTGGGGTTCTTCTTTTATTTTGGTTCCGTAGTCGGACCTTGATTGTATCTAGATGATGTAATGCTTTATTCATGTAATTGTGTGAAGTGGCGATTGTAAGCCAACTATGTATCTCTTTCCCTTATGTATTACATGGGTTGTGTGAAGATTACCTCACTTGCGACATTGCTTTCAATGCGGTTATGCCTCTAAGTCGTGCTTCGACACGTGGGAGATATAGCCGCATCGAGGGTGTTACATATGATGAGGATGATGATAGTGACTTCGATCTTGATGATGCAATGAGACATTTTGGTCTTATGGCTAATCTTCGGGGATATATGTCAGGAGGAAAGGAATGGGTTCTTGATAGTGGATGTACCGATCACATGACCGGAGATAAAGACATGTTTCGGGAGCTTGCTGAAAATGATAGTCCTCGAAAGTATGTCATTTTCGGTGACAACTCAAAGGGTAAGGTGGTTGGCCTCGGTAAGGTGGCCATATCACATGATAGCTCCATACAAAATGTCATGCTCGTTGAATCTCTTGGATACAACTTACTTTCAGTATCTAGACTTGCTGATTTCGATTTCATTGTCCTATTTACTGAAGTAGATTGTCAAGTGTTTCGTTGAGATAATCATAAAATGGTCTTTACCGATGTGCGTAGAGGTGATCTATACATTGTTGATTTCACTAAAAAGGCTCAACCTAAAACTTGCTTCATTGCTAAATCCTCAAAAGGTTGGTTATGGCATAGACGATCAGGTCATGTTGGTATGCGAAACCTTGACAAGCTTATTAAAGGAAATCATATCCTTGGAGTTAACGATGTCATATTTGATAAGGATAGACTTTGCAGTGCTTGTCAAGCAGGTAAACAGGTTGGAGGAAGGCATCCCGTGAAGAACATCATGACCACAAGGAGGCCACTCGAGCTACTTCACATGGATCTCTTTGGTCCCAACTCCTACAAGAGTCTCGGTGGAAATTCTTTTGGTCTAGTTATAGTTGATGATTTTTCAAGATTTACGTGGGTGTTCTTTCTCGATGATAAATCGTAGGTCCAAAAGATATTCAAAAACTTCGCTAGGAAGGCCCAAAATCAATTTGAAGTGAAGATCAAGAAGGTTCGCAGCGACAACGGAATGGAGTTCAAGAACGCAAATGTGGACACCTTTCTTGACGAAGAAGGGATTTCACACGAGTTCTCGGCTACGTACACACCTCAACAGAACAGACTTGTTGAGAGGAAGAATCGGACGCTCATCGAAATGGCGAGAATGATGCTTGATGAGTACAAGACACCAAGGCACTTTTGGGCAGAAGTGGTTGAGACAGCTTGTCATGCAACAAATCGCTTGTATCTTCACAAGCTACTCAGCAAGACGGCATATGAGCTCCTCACCGGTAACAAACCCCAAGTTGGATACTTTCGAGTATTTGGCTCAAAGTGCTACATTCTTGATAAGCATCGTCGTTCTAAATTTGCTCCTAAGTCTCATGAAGGTTTCCTACTAGGTTATGGCTCAAACTCTCACACTTACCGTGTCTACAACAATTTCACCCAAAAGGTTGAAGAGACAATGGATGTGAAGTTTGATGAATATAACGGCTCGCAAGTAGAGCAATTGCCAATTGATGTAGGAGACAAAGATCATTTGGAAGCAATCCAAGACTTGTCTATTGGCGAGGTCGTCCAACGGAGGTGAAGGAGAGTACCTCGTCCGTCCAAGTGGAAGCTTCTACTTCACGACAAGGTGAACCAAGAGTTGATACGGAAGCATCCACAAGTGGGACACACCAAGATGAAGAAAACTAGGAAGTGCGTCAAGATGAACGTCAACAACCTCCTTCTCCACCACGACAATAGAACGATAACGCCAACAATGAAGAAGGCCAAGAAGAAGAACAAGATGAAGAAGAAGTTCAACCAAGAAACAAGCAAAAGCTTTCACGAGTTCGAGCAAGAATTGCTAAAGACCATCCCGTCGAGCAAATCTACAATGATATTCAAACCGGGAGAATCACTCGCTCTAAAACTCGTTTAGCTAACTTTTGTGAAAACTATTCTTTCATCTCTAGCATTGAACCTATTAAGGTTGAAGAATCATTGGAAGATCCGGATTGGATAAATGCTATGCATGAAGAGCTACACAACTTTGAGAGGAACCAAGTTGGGACATTGGTTGAGAAGCCCAACAACAACCACAACATCATCGGTACCAAATGGGTGTTTCGCAACAAGCAAGATGAAGATGGACAAGTAGTTCGCAACAAAGCACGTCTCGTCGCCCAAGGCTACACACAAGTCGAAGGTATGGACTATGGTGAGACTTACGCTCCCGTTGCTAGACTTGAGTCCATTCGCATCTTACTTGCCTATGCTAATCATCATGATATCACCTTGTACCAAATGGACATTAAAAGTGCCTTTCTAAATGGTGAAATAGAGGAGGAAGTTTATGTTAAGCAACCTCCCGGCTTTGTCAATCCTAAGAAACCCAATCATGTTTACAAACTTCACAAAGCTCTTTATGGTCTTAAACAAGCTCCTAGAGCATGGTATAAATGCTTGACCAAGTTCCTTATTGAAAAAGGCTTTGAAATTGGGAAAATTGATTCTACTCTTTTTACTAAAAGGGTTAATGGAGAACTATTTGTGTGCCAAATCTATGTTGATGATATTATATTTGGTTCAACTAACCCTCATTTTAGTGAAAAGTTTGGGAAGCTAATGTCAGAGAAGTTTGAGATGTCTATGATGAGTGAACTCAAATTCTTTCTTGGGTTGCAAATCAAGCAAACTAAGGAAGGAACCTTTGTTTCTCAAACGAAGTACACCAAGGACTTATTCAAGAAATTCAATATGCAAGAATGCAAAGGTATGACTACACCCATGCCTACTAGTGGACATCTTGACTTGACCAAAGATAGTGAACCGGTTGATCAAAAGGTTTATCGCTATATGATTGGTTCATTGTTATATCTATGTGCTTCATGTCCCGATATCATGCTAAGTGTGTGCATGTGTGCACGATATCAAGCTGATCCTAAAGAATTTCATCTTAAGGCGTGAAAAGGATAGTGAGATACTTAATCCATACACCAAACTTTGGCATTTGGTATCCTAAGAGGGCCTCTTTCAATCTTGTTGGCTATTCCGACTCGGACTATGCCGGAGACAAGGTTGATAGAAAGTCCACTTTGGGTACTTGTCAATTTCTTGGTAGATCTCTTGTGTCTTGGTCCTCCAAGAAACAAAACTCGGTATCCTTATCCACCGCCGAAGCGGAATATATTGCCGCTAGTTCATGTTGTGCTCAATTACTTTGGATGACCCAAACTCTTAAGGATTATGGGATATATGTGAGACATGTTCCATTGCTTTGTGACAATGAAAGCGCTATCAAAATTGGTCATAATCCCGTACAACATTCTCGAACTAAGCATATTGAAGTTCGTCATCATTTCATTCGAGATCATGTTGCTAAGGGTGACATTGATCTTAAGCATGTTCGCACCGAAAAGCAATTAGCGGATATATTCACTAAACCTCTTGATGAGAAAGTGTTTTGCAGGTTAAGAGGAGAATTGAACATCATTGATGCTTCAAACTTGGAGTAGAAACTCCATTGGATACATGCAAGACATGAGCTTATGACTAATCCTTGATATTTCTCTTGATGAAAATCTTATGTCTTGGATATATATATATATATATATATATATATATATATATATATATATATATATATATATTTGCATCTTGCATGTTATCTAACCCATGTAGGTACTTGGTGGAATCAAATTCCATGAGGTTGTAATCTACTCATATCCTGAGCAACCTCTACATCACCAAGTCTCTACACTATGGTGGTTGAAGACAAGGAAGCACGGAACCACTCAAACATATCCTTCGACAAATTCTATGTTGAGCTTCATGATTGTCATTTTTGGATACACAAGTGCTCTTCCTTGCAAGAACTAACCCATGTTGGTAGATGGACTCAAATTCCAAGTGGTGCTCCCAACTCTTGATGAAGTACATCAACCTTGAGCAACCCACACAAGTACAACTACATGGACAACACCACCAACCAAGGTATGTTATTCCATCTTAGAGAAGCTTTACTCCAAGTCATGAGCTAAAGCAACTCGACAAGATGTGAATACATCAAGATGCTTAAACAAAAAATGGCAACCCCATTTTGAGCTTAAATGATGAGCATGACCTATGATCAAGTGATCTCACTTGACTCCTAAGTCAATATACTCTAACATAGGTGACTTTGTCGCTGACCACCTCTAGATGAAGTTCTCTTGTGTTCTTTTCTGTGTTTTTGCATTTGTCTCATGCATATTTGTTTCCCCTTTCAAAAAAAACTTCATCTAGATTTCTTTCTATTTGCTCTGCATTTTCTGCATCCAATTCATTGCATATCTTCCAGTAAATTCCTTGCAAATCTTTGTGATATCTTACTAGTCTAGTGAGCTGCGGTGACAAGTGTTTTCTCTGCGATGAACTTGATTTCACTGATTTGTTGTTTTCAATCCAACCGAATCCTTTCGGAACAACCGAAGCATACCACTCGGTGCCACCGATTTCACAACAGGAAAAACAGTTTGTCACATATTCTGTGTTTCTTCTATTCCAGCTCCACTCAATGAATCTTGTACTCTACAAGCATCACATTTTTATCTTTGCTTTGTGCTGTGACTCAAGGACCAAACCCATTCGACAGATTCCAGAAAACCCTTCTTGGAAATTGATGTCAAAGGGGGAGAGAGAGATCACATCAAAGCTTATCATTTAGAGAGAGATCACATCACAGAAAGAGTACATCACTTCCTCAGGGGGAGAGAGAGAGATCTCCAAGGGAGAAAATACTTAAGTAGAAAGTATTTCTCAAGGATCCCAAGTGTTTGGTGTTCAAGAGGAGAGATGCCCACATGTCTTATTGAGGGGAGAGACATGTTCATATGATCTTATGTGCTTATTTGCATTAACTTGCAGTAGCTCTGTTCTTTTATATATTTCAGCTCTGATCTTCTATTCCCTATCTTCTCCCAGTATCCCATGCTAGATTCAGGGGGAGCAAGACATCCAAGGGAAAGAAATCGGTTAAATTCATTGCATATCTTTACTCTTGGGGACATGTCTAATCCAATGTAGTACTTAGTACTCACTCTCTACATGTCATCCCAGTCTTGGTAATCTTGTGGTTTCTTCTGTTTGCTCTGGCTAGTAGATGTATCTATGTTATCTAACCTTGTTTACGCAGGTTCATTCCATCCTAAGCCAACTCAAGACTACAAGGTAAGTATATGCATCACAATAATGTGTATGAGAAATTCTTGCTCATGTGCATACTGTTTGCAAGAAGGACTCATGAGCATGAAGGTATTTTCCTTAATATTCTTTGCTCTGATGCATATGGCCAAGATACATGTAACACATTGCCTACTCTATCATGGTTATGCTCTCACATGCTTCTATATTCCATATTCACATAATTGCATACATGTAGGGGGAGCCTATGCTTGTTACATGTCTTTCCAAAGCTTTACTTGATATTCTCTATATCTTTATCTAAAAGCTTTGATGTATGTTGTCATCAATTACCAAAAAGGGGGAGATTGAAAGCACAAGTTCTCCCTAGGTGGTTTTGGTGATTAATGTCAACATATCTCTTGTTGGACTAACACTTTTATCTAGTATGTTTCAGATAAGTTCAACAATGGAGTGGCATGGACTAAAGGATGTGGGAACTCCCTCAAGATGCTAAGGACAAAGGATTGGCTCAAGCTTCAAGCTCAAGACTCTTCTTTTTACATTTTAGTGATCCAAGATCACATTGAGTCTATAGGAAAATCCAATACTATCAAGGAGGGATGAGGTGTTGCTTAATGAGTTTCTTGCTCCACAGTGCTTAGTGATATGCTCCAAAACCCTCAACTACTTTCCCACTTCCACACAAATGACCTAAACCTAAAGCCAAAATCGGTCACACCGATTCTTTCTATCCGGCTCCACCGAGTTTACATGTCATAACCACTGCCACAAACCCTAGGCAAATCGGTCTCACCGATAGGGATCTCGGTCTCACCGAGATGGGATTGTAATCTCTCTGTGTATGTCCATTACCAAAATCGGTCTCACCGAGTTTGAGCAATCAGTACTACCGAGATTACAATGCAAACCTCCTGGTTGACTCATTACCAAAATCGGTCCCACCGAGTTTGTGCAATCAGTTCAACCGAGTTTGCCTGACCAACTCTCTGGAAAGCTTATTACCAAAATCGGTCTCACCGAGTGTCACGCCCAATATGCGACCCTATCCAATAGGAACTCGAAGGTCCCACCAAGGATAGACCCGCATATTGGAACGCTTTTGCAAGGTGGATATCATTACATCAACATTACATAATAGATGGGGATACATTCAATACATACAATGTCACATGAATACAACAATACAACATACAAGAACAACATCCGACTATGGATGAATCATAAACAGAAACTCAAACAATATCCACCCTGCTAGCCCAGGCTGCCGACTTGGAACCTATCCCCTGATCGAAGCAGCAGAAGAAGAACTCAACGCAAGCAAGCATCACTCTCGCGTCATGATCATCGCATAACCTGCACCTGCAACTGTTGTTGTAGTAATATGTGAGCCACGAGGACTTAGCAATCCCATTACCATGGGTATCAAGACTAGCAAAGCTTAATGGGAAAGGAAGGGGTAAAGTGGTGAGGTTGCAGCAGCGACTAAGCATGATATGGTGGCTAACATACGCAAATGAGAGCGAGAAGAGAAACAAGCGGAACGGTCGTGAACCTAGCAATGATCAAGAGGTGATCCTGAACTCCTACTTACGTGAAACATAACACAGAAACCGTGTTCACTTCCCGGACTCCGCCGAGAAGAGACCATCACGGCTACACACTCGGTTGATGCGTTTTAATTCGGATCTGGTGTCAAGTTATCTACAACCGTACATTAACAAATTCCCATCTGCCACATAACCGCGGGCACGGCTCTCGAAAGTTTATAACCTACAGGGGTGTCCCAACTTAGCCCATGACAAGCTCTCGCGATCAACGAAGGAATAGACCTTCTCCCAGGAAGACCCGATCAGTCTCAGAATCCCGGTTTACAAGACATTTCGACAATGGTAAAACAAGACCAGCAAAGCCGCCCGATGCGCCGACAATCCCGATAGGAGCTGCACATATCTCGTTCTCAGGGCAACACCGGATAAGCTAAGCGTACAGGTATCAACGTAACCCAAGTTGCCAAGGGATGGTCCCGCACAGTGCTCTAGTTTGGACCAACGCTTAGACAATCACTGGCCCGGGGGGCTATAATAAAGATGACCCTTGGGTTAATTACTCCCAAGGGAAAGGTAGGTGGTGGTGAGGCAAATGGTAAAACCAAGGTTGGGCCTTGCTGGACAAGTTTTATTCAAAGCGAACTGTCAGGGGGGTCCCATAAATCACCCGACCGCGTAAGGAACGCAAAATCCGGGAACATAACACCGGTATGACAGAAACTAGGGCGGCAAGAGTGGAACAAAACACCAGGCATAAGGCCGAGCCTTCCACCCTTTACCAAATATATAGATGCATTAATAATATAAGAGATATTGTGATATCCCAACATAAACCCTGTCCACCATGGAGAAATCTTCAACTTCACCTGCAACTAGCAACGCTATAAGAGGGGCTGAGCAAAGCAGTAACATACCAAGCAACGGTTTTCTAGGAATGGTGTCAAAGGTTAGAGGTTCATGGCAATTTGGGAGGCTTGACGAGCAAAAGATAGGTAACGCAGCAAAGCGATAGAACGAAGCAACTAGCATAGCAATGATAGTAGTGAGATCCAGGGTAGCGGTCATCTTGCCTGAAATCCCGCAAGGAAGAAGAACGAGTCCATGAAGAAGATGAAGCCACGAAGACGAACCACACGTAGACGAACGAATCCTCACGATCGCAACGAAACGAGAACTATCGAGAAGAAGCACACAACATGGTAAACACACCACACATAGACAAGACATGATGCACAACAAGCATGATGCATGACAAGGCTACATGAAGCTACTCATGGCAAGAGATGATGCAAACAAGAACAACACATCAAGGCAAGTTTAAATGAGGCCGGGAACAACATATAACAATTCCGGTAAGTCCTCATATGCAAATTTCGAAATTGGTCCAGAACTGAATAAACCTTATGTTCAAGTTGTTAAACAGCAAGTTAAGATGCACCAAGATGATTTACACGAAATTCTAGTCAACTTACATATAAAGTTCATTAGATTTGGAGCTACGGCCTAGAAGATATGAGCAAAACAAGTTAAACATGGCATTGATGCAAAATGCATGCAAACATCAAGTAAACACCCCAAAACAAGGATGCAACATGATAATATGAAGCTACATGCAAAATCAAGCAAGTTTCATATAGAGCACACTCAAAACGGAGCAACGGTGCAACACATACACTCTATACAAGACATAACAACAATCTATCCATAACAGCAACTAGGCATATTGCAAGCATCAAAACAATAAGCTACTGCACCCCAACATAAGAATAAAAGGCATGAGCATGAAGTACAGGTAAAGGACAACAAAACATGAACACTGAGCTATCTCCAGAAACAACTAGAACATGCTCAAAAGGACATGGTAAGATTTCAAATAATAACAGTTTCAGACTTTAGCAGAAATAACATCAGGTTGCAATGTTTAGAGCAAGCAAACAGCATGTTACAGGAACATATCATGGCAAACAAAGGCATGGCATGAATCTACTAATAGCATAGATCAAAAGACCCTTACTGACCATGAGCCAAAAAGGATCAGAAAATATGATGGCACCCATGTAAACATGGCAAGTTATATTACAGATTCATACATGGCAGGAACAACAATAAATAGGCATGTTTGTGAGCTTGAACCACTCACCACAGAGCATTACATGGCATGTCAAGGCAACCAACAGTAAGTAGACATGTTTATGAAGCTAAGCATGGCAAGAGCAAGGTCATAGGGTGCATGGATCACTAGTAAACCATCATGGAAACATTGAACTTCATGTTAACAGGTTGACAGCAACATTTTCAAGCAACTTTGGAGCAAGATAACAACATGTTCCCGCAGGCTATAATTGCAACCAAGGGCATGAATGGATAGAGCAAGACATGTAGATCAAAACATGTTTATAGGACATCTCCAGATTATGCATAGAATGATTAGTAGAAGCATGTTAACATAGCAACAAAATATAACAGAATCTGCCTAGCGAAGCAGCAACAGCAAGTACCCTACTTAGCAAGCTCGATGCACTCAGCACACAACACACAAAAATACATGGCATACACCCCTGGAAAGATGGCATGGCATAGATCAACATACATGTAGAGCTCATACTCATAGGATGCACACATCAATCATGGCAAAAATGATAAATGAGCAAGTTATAACAGTTTCAGCAGATTAACATCAACATGCACTCTTCCAACAGCATTTCGGGCATCAAGATGATCTCAAATGAAAATGATGCAATGGAATGAAATGAAGTACTCGTCGAGGCGAACAATTTGACATATTACACGCACGAAACGGAGCTACGGGTGCGAAGATGTGATGCGATGAACATGCAACAATTTTATCGTAGAAATAATGACTTAGTGAAAAAAACGAGGGGGAGAGAGTCAACCGAGCTCTCAGATCGGATCTGGCCGGATCCGAGGTCGAGATCGACGAGGTCGCCGGAGACGGAGCTCGCCGGAGGGAGGAGAGGACGAGGCCGGGGCCGAGGAGGTCCGGCGGAGGGCGGGCGGCGACGGCGCCGGAGCGGAGGCGCGGCCGCGGGGCGCGCGCGGAGGCGCGGGTCGGCGGGCGCGGCCGCGGGCGGAGGCGGCCGGAGTCGGCGGGCGCGGCGGTGGGCGGAGGCGGCCGGAGCGGGCGCACGGCGGGCGAACGCGCGGCAGCGGCGGCGACGGGCGAGCGCGCGAGCGGGCGAGCGGCGGCGGCGAGCGCGCGGGCCGGGCGGGCCTCGCGCGGGCTGCGCGGGCCGGCGGCGGCGGCGGAGGCCGGAGTGCCACGTGGCATGTCACGGTTGGCTGGGTGGCGCGGACGGACGCGTCCGGTCCGATCCGGACGTGTCCGGCGGCGCGGAGGGGGAATCTTTAGGGTTTGCCCGTGAATTCGGGGGAGGGGTCTATATATAGAGGTAGAGGGAGCTAGGAGAGTCCAAATGAGGAGCTGTTTTCGGCCACGCGATCGTGATCGAACGACCGAGAGCATGGAGGGGAGTTAGATGGGTTTTGGGCCACTTTGGAAGGGGTGTTGGGCTGCACACAAAAGAGGCCTTTGCGGTTACCCGGTTAACCGTTGGAGTAACAAACGGACTCCAAATGGCACGAAACTTGACAGGCGGTCTACCGGTGTTATACCAAGGCCGCTTGGCAAACCTCGGGCCATTCCGAGAAAGTTTAACACCCGCACAAGAGAAGAGACAAAAGGGGACGCCGGGAAACATAGGAGCGCCGGATTGCAAAACGGACAACGAGGAAAAGGCTCGGATGCATGAGACGAACATGTATGTAGAATGAAATGCACATGATGACATGATATGAAATGCAGATGATGACATGGCAAAGTGCAACACGCAAGCAAATGACATGGCAACGACGGCGAATAACTGGCGGACACCTGGCGCATCGAATCCGGGGCGTTACACCGAGTTTGTGTAATCGGTCTTACCGAGATTACGTTATGCCCTAACCCTAACCAAATCGGTCTTACCGAGTTGCATGTCAGTCCCACCGAAAATCCTAACGGTCACTAGGTTTACTAAATCGGTCCGACCGAGTCTGTTGAATCAGTCCCACCGAGTTTGGTAAATTGTGTGTAACGGTTAGATTTTGTGTGGAGGCTATATATACCCCTCCACCTCCTCTTCATTCGTGAAGAGAGCCATCAGACTGAACCTACACTTCCAGCTTACCATTTCTGAGAGAGAACTACCTACTCATGTGTTGAGGCCAAGATATTCCATTCCTACCATATGAATCTTGATCTCTAGCCTTCCCCAAGTTGCTTTCCACTCAAATCTTCTTTCCACCAGATTCAAATCCTATGAGAGAGAGTTGAGTGTTGGGGAGACTATCATTTGAAACACAAGAGCAAGGAGTTCATCATCAATGCACCATTTGTTACTTCTTGGAGAGTGGTGTATCCTAGATTGGCTAGGTGTCACTTGGGAGCCTCCGACAAGATTGTGGAGTTGAACCAAGGAGTTTGTAAGGGCAAGGAGATCGCCTACTTCGTGAAGATCTACCGCTAGTGAGGCAAGTCCTTCATGGGCGACGGCCATGGTGGGATAGACAAGGTTGCTTCTTCGTGGACCCTTCGTGGGTGGAGCCCTCCGTGGACTCGCGCAACCGTTACCCTTCGTGGGTTGAAGTCTCCATCAACGTGGATGTACGATAGCACCACCTATCGGAACCACGCCAAAAACATTCGTGTCTCCAATTGCGTTTGAATCCTCCAAACCCTTCCCTTTACTTTATTGCATGTTGCATGCTTTACTTTCCGCTTCTCATATACTCTTTGCATGCTTGATTGCTATGTATTGTGAATGTTAAACTTGTGCCTAAACTCCACTTAAATTTTAAGAACTTAAAAACTGCAACTTTGGTACTTAGTGTCTAATCACCCCCCCTCTAGACACCTCTTCTCAAGGTCCTACAAAGGTTATACTTGGCACAAACACTAACTAAAACATAAAACCACATCTAAACAGAGGCTAGATGAATTATTTATTACTAAACAGTAGCAAAAAGCAAAGAACAAAAATAAAATTGGATTGCCTCCCAACAAGCGCTAATGTTTAACGCCCCCAGCTAGGCATGATGATTTCAATGATGCTCACATAAAAGATAAGAATTGAAACATAAAGAGAGCATCATGAAGAATATGACTAGCACATTTAAGTCTAACCCACTTCCTATGTATAGGGATTTTGTGAGCAAACAATTTATGGGAATAAATAATCAACTAGCATAGGAAGGCTAAACAAGCATAACTTCAAAACTTTAAGCACATAGAGAGGAAACTTGATATTATTGCAATTCCTACAAGCATATATTCCTCCCTCATAATAATTTTTAGTAGCATCATGAATGAATTCAACAATATAACCATCACATAAAGCATTCTTTTCATGATCTACAAGCATAAAAATTTACTACTCTCCACATAAGCAAATTTCTTCTCATGAATAGTAGTGGGAGCAAACTCAACAAAATAATTATCATGTGAGGCATAATTCAATTGAAAACTAAGATCATGATGACAAGTTCCATGGTTATCATTATTCTTAATAGCATACAAGTCATCACAATAATCATCATAGATAGCAACTTTGTTCTCATAATCAATTGGAACCTCTTCCGAAATAGTGTATTCATCACTAAATAAAGTCATGACCTCTCCAAATCCACTTTCATAATTATCACAATAATATGCAACATCCTGCAAAATAGTGGGATCATTACTAAACTAAAGTTGACACTCTTCCAAACCCACTTTCATCAATATAATCATCATAAATAGGAGACATCCTTTCATCATAATAAATATTCTCATCAAAACTTGGGGGACTAAACATATCACCTTCATCAAAAATAGCATCCCCAAGCTTGTGGCTTTGCATATCATTAGCATCATGGGTATTCAAAGAATTCATACTAAAAATATTGCAATCATGCTCACCATTCACATATTTTATGCCAAGCATTCTATGTAATTCTTCTTCTAGTACTTGAGCACAATTTTCCTTCCCATCATTTTCACGAAAGACATTAAAAAGATGAAGCATATGAGACAACCTTAATTCCATTTTTTAGTTTTATTTTATAGACCAAACTAGTGATAAAACAAGAAACTAAAAGATTCGATTGTAAGATCTAAAGATATACCTTCAAGCACTCACCTCCCCGGCAATGGCGCCAGAAATTAGCTTGATGTCTACTACACAACCTTCTTCTTGTAGACGTTGTTGGGCCTCCAAGTGCAGAGGTTTGTAGGACAGTAGCAAATTTCCCTCAAGTGGATGACCTAAGGTTTATCAATCTGTGGGAGGTGTAGGATGAAGATGGTCTCTCTCAAACAGCCCTGCAACCAAATAAAAAAGAGTCTCTTGTGTCCCCAACACACCCAATACAAAGGTAAATTGTATAGGTGCACTAGTTCGGCGAAGAGATGGTGATACAAGTACAATATGGATGGTAGATATAGGTTTTTGTAATCTGAAAATATAAAAACGGCAAGGTAGCAAGCGATAAAAGTGAGCGTAAACGGTATTGCAATGGTAGGAAACAAGGCCTAGGGTTCATACTTTCACTAGTGCAAGTTCTCTCAACAATAATAACATAACTGGATCATATAACTATCCCTCAACATGCAACAAAGAGTCACTCCAAAGTCACTAATAGCGGAGAACAAACGAAGAGATTATTGTAGGGTACGAAACCACCTCAAAGTTATGCTTTCCGATCAATCCGTTGAACTATTCCTCTAAGTGTCACAAACAGCCCTAGAGTTCGTAATAAAATAACACCTTAAGACACATATCAACCAAAACCCTAATGTCACCTCAAGTATCCGCGGGTATGATTATACGATATGCATCACACAATCTTAGATTCATCTATCCAACCAACACAAACAACTTCAAAGAGTGCCCCAAAGTTTCTACCGGAGAGTCAAGATGAAAACATGTGCCAACCCCTATGCATAAGTTCACAAGGTCACTGAACCCGCAAGTTGATCACCAAAACATACATCTAGTAGATCACATGATATCCCATTGTCACCACAGATAAGCACATGCAAGACATATATCAAGTGTTCTCAAATCCTTAAAGAATCAATCCGATAAGATAACTTCAAAGGGAAAACTCAATCCTTTACAAGAGAATAGAGGGGGAGAAACATCATAAGATCCAACTATAGTAGCAAAGATCACGGTACATCAAGATCGTGCCATATCAAGAACACGACTAGTACATACCCTCGGCCCCGAGGGTGAACTACTCCATCCTTGTCATGGAGAGCGCCGGGATGATGAAGATGGCCACCAGTTATGGATCCCCCCTCCGGCAGGGTGCCGGAACCGGGTCTCAAGAGGTTTTTGGTGGCTACAGAGGCTTGCGGCAGTGAAACTCCCGATCTAGGTTTCTTTCTGGGGGTTTCTGTGTTTATATGAATTTTTGGCATCGGTTTCACGTCAGGGGGGTCTCCGAGTCGTCCATGAGATAGGGGGCGCGCCCTCCACCCTTGTGGACGGCTCGGGACTCTTCTGGCCCAACTCTTTTACTCCAGGGGCTTCTTTTGGTCCATAAAAAATCATCAAAAATTGGCACATCAATTGGACTCCGTTTGGTATTCCTTTTCTATAGAACTCAAAAACAAGGAAAAAACAGAAATTGGCACTGGGCTCTAGGTTAATAGGTTAGTCCCAAAAATCATATAAAACAACATATAAATGCATATAAAACATCCTAGATGGATAATATAATAGCATGGAACAATAAAAAATTATAGATACGTTGGAGACGTATCAAGTAGCATTAGCTAGAGATTTATACTCAGCCTCTGTACTTGATCTTGAAACAGTGGCCTCCTTGCGTGCACTCCAAGAGATTAGGTTTGGACCAAAGAACACACAGAAACCTCCAGTTGATCTTCTATTATCAGGGCATCCTGCCCAGTCAGCGTCTGAAAAGGCACTAACTATATTGCAAGGTGACTTGGTAAATTGGAGACCCGTACTCATAGTACCTCTAAGGTATCTCAAGATCCTTTTGACTGCGGTCATATGTTGAGAAGTAGAAGAATGAAAATATTGACATACTTTGTTAACAGGAAAACAAATGTCAGGTTTTGTCAGTGTTAAGTACTGCAAGGCACCTACCATACTCTTGTACTTAGTTGCCTCTTCCCCCCCCCCCCCCCCCCCCAAGACTCCTCCTTCTTCTCTTGACAACTTCTCGGATGTGGAGAGAGGCATGTTTGATACTTTACAATTTGTCATACCCGCACGTGTCAAAATATCCAAAATATACTTTTCTTGGGTTAGAAGAATACCATCCTTCACCTTTTTGACTTTAATTCCCAAGAAATAGTGCAGATCACCTAGATCCTTCAAGGCAAAATCTTTCATTAGATCCTTCAATAATGCCACAGTTGCATCCTGTGATGAGCTAGCAACAATGATATCATCAACATAGACCAACATGAAGATAATGATCTTGCCTCTTTTGAAAAAGAACAAGGAAGTATCTCCTTTGGAAGGCTTAAAACCAAGTGCTTGAAGTTTTTCACATAACCTGGAGTACCATGCTCTAGGTGCCTGTTTTAAGCCATACAAAGCTTTATCAAGTTTGCAAAGATAATTTTCCTTGCCTTTTACCTCATAGCCAGGTGGTTGTCTCATATAGACTTCTTCCTCTAGAACTCCATGGAGAAACGCATTCTGTACATCCAACTGTCTGAGACTCCAATTACTTGAAACTGCAACAGAAAGAGCAAGTCTGATAGTAGCTGCTTTAACAACAAGACTAAAGGTATCCTCATAGTCTATACCATATCTCTGCTTAAAACCCTTTGCTGCTAGCCTTGCCTTATATCTGTCAATCTGACCACTTGCTTTCCTTTTAATTCTATACACCCACCTACAATCAATAACATTTTTATTTTTTGTTGGTGGGACTAAGTGCCAAGTTTTGTTTTTAAGAAGAGCATCATACTCATCATTCATAGCCTTTTTACAATTTGTATCACTCAAAGCTTCTTCCAAGCTATTGGGTTCGCCAGTAGTTGTCAGCCCACCAAAATGTACTTTGAGCTTATCATACCTGACAATACCATCTGTACGAACTTGAGGTTTTATAATACCATGTTGTGACCTTGTTCGTCGAGTCGGTACATCAGAAGCTGCAGATGCATGTGGCACAGAAGATCCAGTGGAGAGGTGAACACCCGCACGCGATCTCGTGTCGGATCTGTTGTTAGCGACAGAGGATCCCCCGTCCTGTCAGGGCAGATGCACGGTGCCAGAGGAGGCACGCGTGGCTCCCTTGCTGGATTGGTCCACCTGGAGGTCAGCAAGAGGCGAACCACGTTGCCCGGGCTGGTGCGGCTGTCCATGTGCCACGTGGTCGCCTGGGAATGGCTCGGGCGGGGACGCGCTGTCGGGCGAATCGGCGTCGGTGCCAAAACTGGCGGATCTTGGGTAGGGGGTCCCGAACTGTGTGTCTAAGGCTAATGGTAATAGGAGGCAGGGGACACAATGTTTACCCAGGTTCGAGTCCTCTTGATGGAGGTAATACCCTACTACTCCTGCTTGATTGATCTTGATGATATGAGTATTACAAGAGTTGGTCTACCACGAGATCGTAGAGGCCAAACCCTAGAAGCTAGCCTATGATTATGATTGTTGTTGTCCTACGGACTAAACCCTCCAGTTTATATAGACACCGGAGGGGGCTAGGGTTACACAGAGTCGGTTACAGAGAAGGAAATCTACATATCCGAATTGCCAAGCTTGCCTTCCACGCAAATGAGAGTCCCATCCGGACACGGGACGAAGTCTTCAATCTTGTATCTGCATAGTCCAATAGTCCGGCACAAGTACATAGTCTGGCTGTACATGATGAGAGACTTACTCAGCCACTCTTCTTCAGTACATAAATATCATTTATCCTGTTGCCTTTTATGCTCATATATGTTGCCTCTTAGGCGCCCCATCTTGTTCTCACTCTATTAGTAGTTTTCATAATCATGCAAGAACTACCATCTCTGCATGTCAAGAATCAAGTCAGAGTCATTGCAACTCTGGTCCAAGAAATGGATAGAGAAAGTGAAAATTCTACTATCTTGTAAGAGTAGCTTCAGTTTCTGATTCCTGGGTACATATGCCTTTGTTATTGTACTAAAGGTCGAATGTCCAATAACAACTCACCTTCTTTTTCAGAATCCTTTGATACACACTATAAGTTGCCGACCAAAATCTTTGAGCACGCACATCTGGCATAAACAATTATACCTTGTTCTAATCGACCTGCATGATGACAACGGTAAAATCTAAGATCACATATGACAATAACGATGGTGTGCAGACTATCACCAATAGGATACCTTCTAAAACATCACATTAGATTACTAAATGCAAGTATAAAATGCAACACGCACTGGACCAATAGGTTGCTGGCTCAATACGTTAGTATTTAGTGCTGGAGGTAGCTGATTGGATTTAATTGTTTGTCCATCAACCACCTTTAACCAGGAAATAAGTCAGAAGAAGGCAAGCAAATTTACTTTGACGGAAACCTCAAAGAAACAGCATCCTACAGAATCCAAAATAAAGACGATCCCCATAAGAAATATAGGAAAGATCAGTTATACCATCGACAAAGAAGACTACAAAAGATGATCTTTGATGGAAACCACAAAGAAACAATATGTGCATGCTAAATGTTTAGATATAAGCAACATTGTCTGATAGCAAAATCAAGAAGCTACTGTTTGATCCGGACAAATAAAAGCATGTGCATGCCAAAAGCTAAATGCCTAAATTAAACCAAAACAAAAGGTTTCAGAGGACAAAGCTTAATCCAGTGTGTCAAAGGATACCACGGAACACATGTTTTCACCAGCCAAGAACCATCATCATGTCACATTTGATTTAGAATAAAAAAAATGCCAATCCAGACACATAGCAGACAGGCAAGTACCGAGATCGGCAACGACAAGATGCACGTAGAGTCCTGGACGAAGTTAGGGAACCGTGCGTCACTGATCTTGGTGCTGGCGTACGCCATGCATGAGCAATTTTGCCTGATTAAATGAGATCCACAAGAATCATTCAGAATAACAAAATTTTCAAAGGAAGGCAAAAGTTTTTCCACATATCTTTGACTATTGAACAAGAAGAATAGTAAGTAGTGTATATATGAACTTAAACAACAGATAGTATATAATAGAAATTGTTTGCATCAAGTAGACCATGCCAAAAGATAAGTTGTATTCTAGAACAAAAATTATTTGCATCCAGTTGATTGTTTGTGATGTTTTTTGTTAGTGAGCTGTAACCTAAAAGTATATGACCAAATGACAGAGTAGAGTAGAGCTAGCAAAGACCTAGAAAGTCAGAAACTCTCTGGTCACAACACTCATGGCTAGCTTAGCTTGCTACCAATTGAATTCACATGTCCAAACAGCACAGCATGATGTATGGTTGTTCAGGGCGGCCTGGGTTGACTAATCTAGTCATCCTTTCTTTTCGAAGCTAGGAATATGTATGAAGTTTAGTTAGTACCTTCCTTTGACACAACGTCGAGGTCATCGCAGGGCTCCTCCCTGTCGTAGCCACTCAACCCCATGTCCCAGAACTCGTTGTACCGGATACCGACTACTGTAGGAGTCACCCAGCAGAAAGTCTGGTCAGGAATCATCAAGTATATGTATCACTTTCATGCAGCTGGAAATTTTAAATTTAATTATATAGAAAAGGCATATTGAGCATAGGACCCCGATGGCCGGCGACTGAACAACACGAAAGGGAGCACCATGGAAAAAAGACACGGGCATTTACATGAATACAATAGAGATGATACATAGGCAACCATTGTCATTTCCCAAACCTATCACTTCCTCATCTGATTATAATGGTAAAATCATATAATTATATTTATCTACATCAGTAATATAACACGAAGAAAATAAATAAGCAACCATAATCATTTGTCCAACCATCATCGCTCTTATAAGAAAGAAATACTGAAAATATAGGAATATAATTGTTTGTGAAATCATGAGTCCTGCACATGCAGAGCTATCTCTTTGAGGTTGCTACTATCAAATCTTGAATTTCACACAAGTGAAACATGGCATGGCTAAGAATTCAAAAGGAAGTAACAAAAAATCATAAGGTGAAGAAAAATTAAAGTACCACTTGATCTATTTCTGCAGCAGCACACAATATTAGCCATGCTAGCTAGCTGCAAAATCCCTGACCCACCTAATCATGTGTACGCAAGTGACAATTAATAGCAAGCCAAAGAAATGAAAATTTGTTTATTTACCTGCAACACATAATCGGACAAACACATTTCCATTTCAGTAGTCTCCTAGCCAAAAGCAACACGAGCTGAATGAAAGAAGGCAAAACAAGACTGGAGCGGGACCAAATGATGCATCACATAACAACGAAGTTGCAGGTTCCGGCAAGAGAGCACTCCAAACTTGCCGTTTCATCAGATTCTGTTGACAACCAGTCACAACCTAGATGTGATTTTGACAGCATTAATCAGAATGAATGATGGACCATGGATTCTGGAAATCACACCAAACAAACATCCATTGCCAAGAGAGAGGTAACACAACATTTTTTCGAAAGTATTTCCAGCCCTAGTGGAACAATACCAGTCTAAAATATCACAGACAATGGTTAATAGCATGCGTATAGACCTTACATTTTTGGGCATATTCCAAAAGTATGTTCATTTACTGAGCTAGCAACATTTTCTGAATCTTGATAAGGAATCATGCATAAGTAAAAAGTGAAGCGAGGAAACTTACAAAAGGATCAACAACAACCTTCCCCTCCGCCATGAATGTCTTAACCATCGTCTCCAAGTTTCTTCTTAAGCAAATAGTCACAAATGTGTACATCAAACCCGCACCACAAGAAACAGGATCAACCCAAAATCAAATGTGCTAGACTTTTTAGATACCTAATTAGCATGGCTGGGAAGGAGCGGCGGCAGGGACGAGAGGGAGAGGCGACATGGACGAGAGGAAGAGGCAGCGTGGGTGAAAAATCAGATCTTGGGCAACGGCAGCGAGATGCGGGCGAGGAGAGATGCTGTTGAGGGAGGGGAACGGAGATGAGGTGAGCTGCGGTGCGGGTGACGCGACGGAGGCGAGCGGCGGTGCGGGCAACCCAATGGAGGCGAGCGGCAGTGCGGGCGACAGAGGCGAGAGTGGGAGTGCGGTAGTGCGGGCGGCCTCCCGCGGGCGTCGAGAGAGGAGGCTGGTCATTGGAGGTGCGGCCAGCGGTTCCTGCGCTCATCCCGTCGGCCGTGATGCGCCAGCCCCGCCTGGCGCTCCTCTCGGGGATGGCAATGGCGATGGTGAGTAGTGGCAGCGGCACCGAGACTGAGGGCGAGGGAGAAGGGGTGGTTGCCGGAGGGATGGCCAGCGGTTCCTGCCTCGTCGATGGCGATGCGGGTGCACGCGAGGACGACGACGACGCCAGGGTCGCCCCTTGCCGTGTCCAAGGGAGGAGGCTGGGGCGACGCGAGGAGGAGCGGCGGCGCAAGGAGGAGCGGCGTGTCGTGTTGGGGAAGGAAGAACGCGAGCGCGGGAGGAGCGGCGGGAGCCGGCGCCGCCGTCGCCGGATGAGGAGCGAGCGAGTGAGGGAGACAACTGCATGGGAGGGAGGGAGGGAGGCGGCTGTAGGAGCGAGCGAGAGAGCAGGCGGCTAGGTCTCCGTCAAAGGAGCGCCCCCCTTTATACCCCCACTACGCGAAATGACCGAAATGCCCTGGTGGGGGCACGATATTTACACTCTGTTGCCATTGGAATTTTATCCGACGGCTCACAGCGATCTGGTAAATATCCGACGCCTCACGTGAGCCGAGCCCGAGATCCGACGGCCCGAATCGCATCAGAAAACCGATCCGACGACTGAGAATCCAAACGCACGGGGAGGCTTCATTTTGCTTCGGACGACGACGACGACGACGACGATTCTTTCGAGGTCAAAGCTCGCATTTTTATCCGCTGGATCTGCAGGAACGACGACGATGATGCCGGCGCATCCGGGCTCTTCGTCGACCTTCCCGTGCTGGAGGCCGACACTGCCGGCTTCTCCTGGAATCTCTGTTGCTGCTCAAGGTGTTGCATCTCCTCCGCGGTCTCCCTCCTCGGCCGCTGCGCCTCCTCCGCGGCTGGGCGCCAGGGCAGTTGGGAATCAAACGAAGAGGTCAAGGGGAGCCACAACGGTGAGACGCGACGCTAAGGAGTAAGACGGCCGGATCTGGAGCTTGAGGCCCTTCACCGCGCTTGTGTTCGTCAGATTGCAAGGTCAGTCTACTCTGACCAATCTCGCCCAATTATCTGTACTCTCTCAATTATCTGCCAAGTACTCCTGTTGAAATGAGGAATCATCTATTACCATCCTCTCGATTGTGGCCTGGCGGAAATCATCTGGATCCGACTAGTTTGTACTTAGGCACTAGTGTTGCGCTGCTCTTTTTCCTTGTGATGCTTGAGTACTGAAGAAATTGTTTGGATAATATACACTTTTCTTTTGCTTATGCTCTTCTGAGATTGGCTAGTTACTGTTTGGGGAGTAGATGTAGTGTGTAGTAATTTGCAAGCGAATCACTGTGTATATCAGTGCTAAATACAGTTACAAGCACAATCCTACTAATGCTTGTACACTGAAACAATTGGTCATCTCAAGGTCAAATATCAAGAAGAGCTTCTTGTCATTGGTCAAAATTTTCATCATCTCAAGGTCAAATTTTAGAGTACTTGGTCTGACATTTACTTTGTCTGCTGGCAGTCACTGAGGGCGTGCTACGTCTACGGGCTCATCTTCTTCGCCATCAACCCGCACAGAGTGAGCATCTGCTTGTTTAAGCTGGGTAAAGTGGTCGCCGTCTAAATCATGAGACACATCATCGACAGAGTGTTTTGTAGAGACCATCAATGAAAACCCAGTAATTCGTTTGTCGATCCATCGTGCATCCTTCTGATGCTAGCTAGTCAGGTGCGAAGTGGTGCATGTGTACACTTGTTCACTCCTTGTAAACACGATCAACACGCCAGATCACCATTGCAATTAAGTGCCTTGTGAAATTAGGGGAGTAACAATGATGATGATACAAACTTGTTAGCCACAACAAATTCTGCTTCTGCAAAAAAGAAAACCAAGTCTGCCTCTGTTTTGGAGAATAAAACATGAAGGAGAAAGATTGTGTGTGTGTGTGGATGATAATCAAGCAGATGGAGTATATCTTCCGGAGTAGTAACTTATGCATCTTACTCACTTGACTGTTTAAATATCTTGTACCGTAACCATATCAAAGTTGCAAATTAATTTGTTTGTCTGAATAAACGTTTCGCAATTCTGCAGCAGCGCTGCTGTCGGAGTCGTCGGTGGATGAGACGCCCACGCCACCAGCGGTATAAATATATAGTGTTTGGCAACAATAAATATACAAGTATATAATTTGTGGCAGCAATAAAAACATACTCCAAACATAATCTGTGGCAACAATAAAAAAACACTCCAAACAATACACACATACTCCAACGGAGTAGACTACACAATAATCTGTGGCAACAAACTGGAGTAGGATCAGTGTCCAAGCATCTCTAGTGCCTTTGCATACACTTCAGGAGGAACTGAGATCCTGGGCGGTAGCAGTCGTAGCCTTTCTAGCCTTTCCTTGTTCATGTGTGGGATTTTGTATTTATTGGCTCCACCAATCTTCATTACTTCGACCATGCAAGTCTGCAGAATCTTCGAACATGTGCTCCCAATATTGCAGCCACATCCTTCTTATCAGTTCTCTTGAACTTGCCTCCTCTACTCTTATGGAGGGTTTCCATGGACATGTAAGCGGCATATCTCTGCGCATCAGTGAGCCAATTCCTTTGCCTTTGTACTCCCACAATAGCAATAGAAAAATTAATTATTGCAAGAATATTACAAATTGCTTGATGGAAATGTAAACAAGAGGTCAGCAATAGCAATAGCAAGTAATTCCATAGGAGTATTTCTTGCTGAAAGTGTTGCTTGATGTAAATATAAACATAAATTCTTGAGTTCAAGCTTTCTGCTCTCTCTGTGTAGCCATGAATATTTCCGCTCTCTCTCTCTCTCTCTGTAGTATGTACACATCTCCCCTTTCCCTAGTAAAAAAGAGAATGCTCTAACTAGTCTAGTCTCTCTAAGTGACCAAGTGGGAGACATCACACCCACCTGTCTGGTTTATGCAAGATCCTCCTAACAATCTACTGTACTCCAGTATAATTTCGAGGTTTAGGATTCCTAGTATGAAAATGGTGTACTTTATAAATTTGCAAGAATTTCAAATGGAGTACTCCAAATATGCATGCTGTTAAAATGACATTAGGAGTACTCCAAATATGCATGCTGTTAAATATGAAAATGGAGTACTCCAAATATGCATGTTGTTAAATATGAAAATACAGTATAATTCTGCAAGAACATTAGGATTTCGACATTGATGAGAAATGGAGTAGAATTCTACCGATCACTATGCACAATTATACTCCATTATATGTTGAAATCTTAGCAATCCCTTCCTTCTATGTCACTTCTCTGTTATGGACACAATATGCACAATTCTACTCCATTGATCATTCATCCTGATAATGTTCAACATCAAGGTTTCCATTTTGACAGGTAATGTTGCCTTTTTCTTCAGGTTCTCGCAATAGGCACAATCTGTTATTGCTTAGCAATCCTTGATGTTGAAAATGGAGTAGAATGTCTAATGAAGCTTCCTCATATGCACTATTCAGTCTTAGCAATCCCTTCTTTGTTACTTCTCTGAGGCATAATTTGATGCAAGATTAAAAGAAATTATACCTGTATTTTGACCAGCATTGTTGCCTTCTTCTTGAGGTTCTTCGTTGCTTTCTTCAGGTGGAGTGAAATTGAGGTCTGGGACTACCACGATTTATACTGAGCCAATGATCTACTGTTGTCACCGTCGAGGATCTGCTGGTTGATGTTGAGGATCTGCTGCTGTTGCTTCTGTTGAGGGCCAATGGTTTGCTACTGTGGATGTTGAGGATCTGCTGCTGTTGCTTCTATTGAGGGCCAATGATCTGCTGTTGTTTCTTCTGTTGAGGATCTGCTGCCGAAGGCAAGGAGCTACAGTTGAGGATCTGCTAGGCAAGGAGCACCGAGCCTGGAGGTGGTCACGCACTCACGCATGAGAGGAGCTCCTGATCTTCTCCCCTGGCCCCCGGTGAGCTGGACCTTGCTGGCGACACGGGGAAGAAGGGAGGTGGTTCTGGGCGAGCTTGACCTTGCCGGCGAAGTGCTGCTGGGGCCAGCGGCCGGCGAGGTGCCCTCCTGGGGCCGGCGGCCAGCGAGGTGCCCTCCTGGGGCCGGCGGCAAGGTTCCTGGATGAGCAGGAAGCTGGGCAGGGAGGAGGAGATCCTGGGCGGAGGAGAATCTGGGCGAGGTGGGCAGGGTAGGAGATCCTGGCGAGGTGGGCAGGGAGAAGCTGGGCGGCGAGCCGGCGACGCGCTGGGAGGCGATGCACTTGGCGAAGCGACCCCGATGGTTTTTGAATTTCAAGTTGATGGAAGGGTATTGTTGCCCATTAGCGTTTTTTGGGGGCTGTCAGAAATCTCCTTCCGCGGCCTACAAAAGTGAACGGCGGGAGTACTATTTTGTCTGGCGGATAGTGCCGATGGCATCATCCACGTCTGTCGAAGTGGTGGTCACATACTGCAGGTATGCTAGCTCCTCACAATAAATACATAATTTTAAGTTTGTTACAGTTTATGGATGAAACTGGGAATCGCGTTCCACAAGCATGCCTCATAGTTACGTATAGTTTTTCTGTACATATGGTGTGCTGAACTCCTATTTAAAGACGTTATCATTACCCATCTGATCCTTCTATTTGTTAGTTGGTTTCCTGAATAAATCAGTTCAGACGATTAATTGATTTGGAGTAGAACATGTCTTGCATTATAAGCTCCCGGCAGTTATATTTCAGATCAATATTTGTAGCTGGCCGTTTTTTTTTTAGGGGTAAAGCATTTATTCCAAGCTAAGAAAGCAAAACAGGTTCACAACATCCGACATCCGAAGTCTCATCTGCCCTAAACAGCAGGCAACAAACCAAAAAGAAGAAACGACCAGACGGAAAACAGAAGAAAGTCTAAAACAGCACTACTTGCAGGCTGTTAGACAACACCTGGAATCTCCTCTGCAACAATCTGCAGGATACTGGTGGTCCATCAAGCCACACTTTATTCATCTCCATGCTAACCCCTTCCTTAGCCATTTGCCGTTCTTCTCACCCAGCTCACCTTGTACTCTTGTCTGGTTTTGAGCATCTCTTTCACTTCATCGACGATTGGACCCATCGCCGAGAGATCCTTGCTGCTGTTGTTGAGCATGGCCACCACCTCTTTGCTATCGAGTTCCAAGTGAACCTTCTGAAATCCTTGCTGAATCGCAAGTTGCATCGCCTGCCGGCTCGCCATTAGCTCCAGCAACTGGGGATCGGAGGTGCTTGGGAGGAACGCACACGCTCCATCATGATCTCGTAGGACCACTCCTCCTCCTCTTGTTTGCAGCTTTGTCGACACGCCATCCGCATTTGCTTTTACCCACCCCATCTCAGGTGGTTTCCATGCCTCCAGAATTTTTGCAGATGGCACACGCCCCTTTAGGATGCACTTCTCTCCATTCACTCATATGGGCACACACCCTCCTAGCGACCGTTCTTTCATCGGCTATCCGTTGGCCGTCCCTCGCCTCATTCCTCGCTAACCACAGCCCGTAAAGAGCTTGGATGATAGTCTCCCGTTCCACATCAGTTGCGTCAGCTAACCAATCCTGCATCCATGACGAGATAGAGCTGAACGATCCATCCAACTCCGGCGGCGTTACAACAGGAGCCTCCATCTCTTCTCTCAGGGCTCTCCAAATTTGGGAATGCGGGCAAGCCCAAAAACGATGATAGATGGACTCGTCCCTACCGCATGCTACACAGAAGACTCCTCCCTTGATCCGTCGTCGGTGCAGCTCTGCCCCAGCAGCCAATCCGTTATGCATAAGCCGCCAGGTATGTATCTTCGCCTTGTTCGGTACGTCCGTACTCCATAGCGCCAGCCACATCTTATGCTTCCTGAGCGCTCATTTTCAAGTGATATGCAGACTTTACAGTGAACTGGCCATTCTTTGTAAAATTCCATGCAATTACACCCGGTCCACCAACCACAATCTGTTTAATATCCTGTGCATCATCAGGTGAGAACATTTCATCAATTTTTGCATCATCCCATGTATCTCCCTGTACGTTGAGCAGGTCGGCCACCTTGGTAACACCATGCATATACAACTGACCCAGTGGCTTGAGACTCCCCTGTCTTGGAATCCAATTATCATGATGCACATTGACAGAGGTGCCATCACCAATCCTCCACACTAAACCTTCTTGTAACAGGTCTCTTCCATGCAAAATGCTCCGGAAAGTGAACGAGGCTCCACTTGGGCACGTAGCCGTCATAATTGATCCCTCCTTGAAGTACCGTGCCTAAGCACTATAGCGCAAAGGGATTCAGGGTTTTGCAAAATCCTCCAAGCTTGCTTAGCAAGCAACGCTTGGTTGAAAGCCTCCGGGTCCCTACCTCCCTCTCTCTTCGAAGAAATCCAGTATACCTTCCTTTCACCATTTGCCGCACCCCACCAGAATTTCGAGGAGATCGATTTCAGGTTCCGGCTGAGTTGAAAACAGCTCATGGTGTAAGTAGGAGTAGTTTGAAGCCCTGACTTAATAAGAATCTCTCTTGCAGCCTTCGACAACTCTTGTCCCTTCCAACCAGAGACCTTGCTTGTCGAGCTTTCCCGTACATACTTGAACGTACCCTTTTTCGATCTACCAACCAGTGTTGGTAAACCAAGGTACCGTTCACTCAAAGCCTCAGAAGTGATACCTATAGCTTGCTTGAGCATAACTTTATCCACATCTCTGCATCCTTTCCCAAAGATGGATGATTTTTGGAGGTTTACCTTCTGACCCGAGGCCACCTCGTAGTCGGCCTTTGTAGGTTGCTACCTCTTAAAATATATATAGATGTTGCGAACCAACCTGTGGTTGGATGGTTAGAGGGACTGTGGTATCCCCAGCCCACCAGAGTTCAAATCCTGGTGCTTGCATTTATTCCTGGATTTATTTCAGGATTTCCGGCGATGCACATTCAGTGAGAGGAGACGTTTTCGGAGATGCTCATAGGGATAGGGTGTGCGTTCATAGGGGTGAGTGTAAGCGCGTGTATATGAACGCTTGTGTCCGTATTGATGTTAAAAAAAATATACATGTTAAAGTGTGCATGTTATCTTCAAATTAACAAGATAATTAAGAGAAGACCAGGATAACAATATAAATCAGCATAAGCGAAAACTGTAGTATAATATTAAATAGTACATAAAAATGACGCACTCATATCTGTTTCTCTTAACATGTCTTTCATAATGAAGATCTAAGCTTATGGAGTGTACTTCTACATGTAAAAAAAAAATCTTAAGCTTTAGAATGCACTTCTCATTATTTTTTCTAATCGAGCTCAAAGGAGGCACTTAGGTTAGGAAGCACCCAAGATTTTACTCACAGTACTAACAAAAGGAAAGATACATTTATCGCAATAGAAATACATTTATCATTTAAAAGCAAGGTATGTTCCATATTTGTTTTCAGTGATTAAGACATGGCTTGCAGAAACTCAATAAGTAAATTTACAAAGAAAGAAAAAATTGTCATTTTGGCGTGTAATATTTTTTCCTTTCACTAAGACATGGCTTGGGGAAACTCATTAATACGTGAGTACAGCTTACAATCCATGCATGTATGATGCATTTCCCTGATTACTTTTGATACATGGAAATAAATAATCTGTTGACTTGAATGACCGGCCGCTGACTGCTATGCAGCACCTTTTATTTGACGATTCGGTTTGCCATCCTTCCTTGTTTGCTTAATAGTACTACCAAAGGAGGGAATTAGCATTTGGCGGGCAAACAGTCTGGCGCCACCACGTTTTGGTTTCCCGCCACTGTGTTGTATATATATATGAGCGCGCGCACGTCCGATCAACACACCACCACATCAGCCTAACATAACAAGTAATTCCATGGCCGCCCCCAAAGAGATTGTAGTCATTGACTCCGAAGATGAGGACGACCAAGTCAATGGCGCCTCCTATGCCAAGGCCGTGTCCACGGCCGCTTCGTTTGTTGCTGCTAGCACCAACGGTGGCGACTCCCACGGCAACGGCGGCTCGGGCGGCGACTCCCACGGCAACGGCAACGGCAACGGCACCGGTGGCGACGACTCCGACTCCAACAACGCTTCCTCGGCCGCACCAAGTCGGCCGAAGCAGAGGCTACCGTACAATTACTGGCATAGCCAGGATGTTGTTCGGCTTCTGAAAACTGCTAGAAAGCTGCAAGAGGATTACGACAAAGCGTGCGTACCTGCATCCACACTTCTAGAGGAGTTCCTCAAGGGCAGGAAGCCGTTCCGCCGTGGTAAGCTCACATCGCGCCACATCACCTCCAAGATGAATTATTCACGGAGGATATTTGTTGATATGTGCACGGAAGATCGCGAACGTAAGTTTCGGCAAGTGCGCACTGAGAGTGAAAAAGTATTCTTCGAATTTTGCAAAGAGTTATGGCCCGAGCTCGTGGAGCAAGCCCGTGGTGAAGTTGAGAAGAGACGCAAGAGATCACGTGCTAATAAAAAAAAGTAGGCAGACCCACAGGCACAAGCACAAGCACAGGGGTCTAGTTCGTCCAGTTTAATCATCATTGGTACTTTTTTTGTTTCTGCGAGTTTCTTTCTTTCTTGAATGAGTTGTTTTTCTTTTAGATATAATCGTTTGCCAGAAGAAATAAATATTACCAGTATCATGTGAGTTTTTGTGTTCAATGTATGTGTTGGCCACAGGAAACAATATGTAATGCTTTTGTAGATTGATCGCTATGACTTTGTGTCACAGTTTCTCTCAACTTTCTCAGGTACGTAACATATATCTATCCCATTCTGTTTTTTTTTTGACAGAAAGCATAATACAGGTCATAAATAAAGAAATAGCCTAGATACTAAATCCCACAATAATCAGAAACATCTGACCACCAATTTAACAGGCAAGTTAATCACAACCATTGAATATTACACTTCTTTTTTACTGCCATTAAATTAAAGTTGGAAAAAATATTTTCCCACATTCCTATCTCGATAGATCATCGAGCCTTTGCTCCAAAAAATGTAATAAAATAATAGACCATCAAGCCTGTCAAAAAAGTTCATCGAGGCTCACTGTTCCCCAACCTAAGGATGCCTCCGTGCCCGTCTTAGGGTGCCCTAGGTAGTCCGTCTTTCAGATCAAGCTCTGAGTGATTGACCGTGCATTGCAACTGTAGATAAAACGTCCACCAATATTTTCATCAGCGCAGCATAGCGGCGTCCTATTGATGCCAACCAACTACAGGTTGTCACACATTTTGGTCTAGAAGAAATGCATATCATCCATGCATTAATCATGAAACCAACCTGAGCACTGCTCTCCGGCATTTTTAAGCTGGTGTGCCACTTAGGGCAGTTCAAGTGCTCCAAATAAAAATGTAAAGGAGTATCATATATATTAAAATGCTTAGTATTTCTCTATTCATTACCTAATCTACCATCTCCCCTTTTAGGTCTCACTCTTGAATGTTTTGTTTAGCTCCCATGATTATTAAATGAACCAATTAATAAAGACGTGCAAAGTCCACCTTTAATTTCACTATCTCAAATAAAAATGAAAAAGAGTATCATATATATAATGTAAAACATTTTTCAGTCCATTGACCTAATCTTCCATGTTCCATCTCCCTTTTCAGATCTCACCCCTAAGATTTTGCTTTACCTCCCATGATTATTGAACGACCTAATAAATAGAGACATCCAAAGTCTTTCTCCAAAACAAATATCGGCTTTAAATCCCATGAGTCGCATCCTCCTTTTTGTTAAATATTTCCCCACGCGGTTTTAGTGGTCAGCACCACAAGACTGATTTAATCGGGTCTCTTAAATCTAACAATTTTAATGTCTCCCCCACATGAATGACCCCCCTCCCCCCACCCACCACATGAATCTGGTTTTTTTTAGTTCAGAACACTGTGTCCCTCACATGAATGACCAATTTATTCAGGTCTCTCAAATTCCACAATTATAATGTGTCCCCACATGAATCTGGTCTTTTTAGTGCTCACCACCATTGCATGACCAGATTTTAAGGTCTCCCACAATTAATGTACCCCCCCCCCCCTTAACTATAAGCGGATAATCCCTCTGTTTGCTCTCTGCTTATTGATTTTCAAGGTGGCTTGTTGATTTCCCAAGCAACTCATGTAAACTGGTGGGATTTGATGTAATGAAACGAGGCGAGACTATTTGATGAATGACCAAACGTGAAAGGGATGGGCAAACATTCTATTTAGAATTAAGATCAAGAGAGGAACGAGAGACAAACACAAAGATGTAAAAGTGAACTCTTGTTCTCATTGATGATGGGTTACACATATATATAACCCCCGAAGGGTTGTCTCCGAAGGGACACGAGGCAACCGCCTCCTTTAGGAAAAGTAGGGATTAACAGGATTAATTAAATCCTAACACTCCCCCTAATCCATGCTTGTTAATGTAAGTATCATCATCTTGAGAAGCTCCTCCAAAAACCCCGTGGGAAAAAAATATGAGGAGATATGTGTTCCATATGTTGCTAAAACTCCTTCAAACCCAGTGGGAAAATAAGGAGAAAATGATGCAACATATAATGGTTATTGTCTCTTTTAACTCAATACGAGAAAACCCATAGAGTTTAGAGGACAATAAATATGTCGTATATACTATCCTAAAAATCCCGGCGGGGAAAACAGAAAGTATGACATATGATCTCATGTTGATATTACCTCATTAAAAACCTTTATGAGAACCTGTAAAGTAAACTCATGAAGGGAAAAAGAGCATAATATGATGCATTGAACAGGAACAATTCAGGAAGATACTCCCCCTGATTCTTGCAAAAATTCGAAACCGCCACATACCAAAACATAGAAATTGGTAGAGACCCGCTGAACAAATCAGTCGCATGATTTGACTTGCAAGATATGCAATATAGTGATATTGCTTATTTATGTAACCTGTTTGCATCCGGGCAACACAAGAAACATTATCGTTGAGATAATGGTTGGTGAATGTAGAGCCATGAGGTCTGATTTGAAGACTCTTCATGAGAGGGCTACCACACCAAGTAGGAACACTAAATTTGTTTACGATCTGACATAGTGGGGATCTGGTCGATGTATCCAATAATATCGGTGTTCACATTTCCGTGAAACTGAAAAACCAGGACAAGAAGTTTGATGCCTTGGAGATATCAAAAGATATTCTTGTGTACCAACCAATTGTGTTTGGTGAATCCAATGGTATTATAGAACGTTGAGTCCCAATATCTCATTTCCATCATCTCTTGGTCTAAATAGGTCTTTCTTCACGTCTAGAGAATGAACTACCATGAGAGTTATGGATGGATAAGATTTGTCCACAATGTTCTCCAATATATTTTGGATATAGACAACATAGTATACCATAATGTATGAATGAGGTGCTCAAGTTGTAGTAACGAGCGGTATTTTGGTTCACCCAAATCCTTCATTTTGAACTCCGTCATTTAGATGATTACATGTGTTTTCATTGCAAACACACAAACATGGATAATCATCATTGTAGGAGTAATCCTTGTGTATAAGTATCTCACTACATCGGTTGTACCATATGTACCAACAACAATAAGTCTTGTGGTGACTTACTGATTTTACACAATGTATGTTGCATTTTTTATTTCGATTCAGAATTGAGATTCCATCGGAAATCAATCATATATGTCTGAATCTAGTGATCCACATGGATATGTGATCACTACATCTATCAACTACAGAGATAGATGATTTTGTACTGCCAATGATAAAGTTATCGAAAAGAGATTCCACCTCTGGAGAATAGTTGGGTATCTGCGTGAACCCTTATGCTACAATACTTGCTCTTTGTTTCACCACCTCGTTGTTCTCAATTCTGTTTCCAGAAGAAAACTGGTGTAGGTATTGCTTATGAATACCTTCCCATTATTGAGCAAGATCATTTCTACCTAGATTATACCCTTTGCTTGAGTTCAGTCCGAGTGTTGTTCACACTTTGCCATGGCCATGGTCTTTGGATCTGAATTATTTGAAAGGTTTTTGCAATCTAGTTGAGAAATGTATGTCGACAATTGTAGACTTCCGGTTATATGATTCTCCAGAATCTATATATCAATATATAGTTGATGGAAATATCGTTACCCATGGTGACTGCTCGCGATTTCCCAATGCGATTGAGTCGGGTATTTCGATGTCCCGGTCATTGTGTGCACTATGACCTGGGTTGGTGGACGTTTTCCGTCCACTGGGTGTATACTACCCATTAGGTGTCTACCAACGTGAAGTTGACTTGCATTTACGATATCCTTGCTTGCGAGAAGCTGAATCCTGATGTACTTCTGCCATACATCTCCCCCTGTTACTTTGAACGGGGAGTGGAGTGGATTTTGTTGGTACCTTCACTCTTTCAGGCATACTTTTGCAGGATTGTAGGATTGTGTGACACCTTTATAGTCAGTAAATGAATCTGGCAGGTTATTTGCAATATGTTGCAAATCTTCTGAACACATGGTTCAGCTCTTTGATTACGTGGATATGAGGCAGAAATGTGTTGAACATTCCACTAATTTCCTGGCATTCTTTATGGTACTTGAATTCTCCCCCTAATGCCTGGAAATATTCCTCATTGAATCAACATACTGGCCTTGAATAACTCCCCATGTGAGGGGCTTGAGGTATTGACGGTAATACAGTTATTCCTCACATAGATCCCAACTATATGTTGAGGGGCCAATGATGTATGTCGGGGTGATGATATCGGTGTGTAACCGAATTACCGCAGATAGGAAATACTTGGTAGATTTCCACGTATTAAAGATAGAGGGGAATAAAATTATGTAGTTTGGTCATGAGCGTGTAAAACTCCATGACTCCAATGTAAAGTTGGTAAGTTGCAATTTCAAAGTAAAGATCATGCAATGAGCTTAATTCTTTGGATGGGATTCTACCAAACCATTTTGAGTCTAGACATTAGGACAAATTGCTAAACTCAATCCAAGGGCCATAGAGAAGGCACTCAAGGAGAATTCTGCAATGTTATCCATTCAATTTGCTTGAAATCGATGTCAGGATAATGAGCCAATGATTTTGTGTGAATAAAGCACACACTTAAGACCATCATGTAGATATGTCTTTTAGAACCATGGAATACCTGAATAGTCTAGTCAATGGATGGGAAGAGCCACTTACCTCAACTTGATGCATTCAAGGAGTCTGAGTGGTTCAACGTAGACTTTAAGGTGTGCGAGCCTTAAAATTAGCTTCCCTGTGTCACTTGTAGTGCACATAAAATCCAATTGGTGTTAGAATTTAGCATCATAATAATCATAAACTATTGGAATTGCTGATAGTTTCGGTTTCAACCCAATGTCTCGATGACCAAGGTGAGTATGGCAAGTTTTTCATGTACAACACATTTTGGAAAACTATCTTGGGCGCAACATGTGCTATGGATTTTGTAGTATGTGTAGTACAATCCAGATGATACATAGAAAATGTGCTTGCCATATCCGTTGCATATGGTAAAGAGAATGTATTTCTCTTTCTTGTCAGCATAAGTTTCGCTAAGAAAACCATGTTGACGAATATCACTATAGCTTAGTAGGGTACGAGTTAAACTTGGGAAGCAATGAAGCATCCTGACATTACTCGAGTATCCACAGGATAGTAAATATGACTCGAGTTGAGCCAACAAATACCTCATCGCATCTAGCGATTTTAAAATATCTCCTTTCTCTCAATAAGAGTGGAAACATTGGACTTCCCTGAGTATAGAGTTTGTGGTGCATATGCCCACAAGGCACATATCATTTTTCATCGGATTGACTCCCGTAGAAATCTATATATAGACATGAAGATTCTCAAAAAAATCACTGTCGGATATATATAGAATACATACAAATGAATTTGTATCAAAGTGCTGACACAATATATTGTGATATACAATATATGATGACAACAATACTTATGTTGTTGATATAACATCATAAATGGACATAAATTATATTGACCACTCAGGAGATTGAGAGACTATTCATAGTCTCCAAACATGTCGGTTGAGGCATATTCAACCACACGTTCTCCGTGCCCATAGGATCCCGTCATCACTGGTGATGTCGGGTTGAAGGTTGAAGTGAGCTTCAAACCTTTGCCCTTGAGTTCATTGTATCCCAGGAATTGCTGATACAGAATAACCAGATGCTGAGATCTGAATCTAATGCCTTATAATGTATAAGACAACATTTTTCTGTTAGCAGTGTGATCCTGACCAGAAATGAATCATGGATTGCACACATTATCCCACGAGACACAAGAGTGATCATGATGTCCATGACCCAGGAAGGGTAGTGGTGGCCATTGAGGGCGAATGCCTCAAATTCTCTTGCCACCGATTACCAGAGATAATTAATTTACAGACGGTAAATTAAAAACCATCATGGTTGTGTAATAAAAATGCAAAAATAATAATAATACTCAAGTGTAAACTTGAAAAATTCCGAGCCTCAATTGTGTGAACATAACACATTGAAGATCACTTAGATCTCATAGTAATAGGTTGCATGGCCATTACCTTGTGTATGCTACAATTTAGATATAAGGAATACAAGTTGAAGGTAATCGCTTGTCGAGTTTGACAAAGCGTAGACCTCACAGTAAGAGGGGATAGTCTGCAAATGAGCAGTAGATCCCAACTCATTACCTTATGATTCCAAATATAATGAAGGAGAAATATTCAAAAATTTGCAAGTTTGATATGCGAGAGAAGATGATCTCAATCGCAAAAACATGTTCAAGAGAACTTGATATGTGGTAAACACATAGAACATGCCATTATTCCCAGATGGAAATCTGGTACTCAATAGAACAGTACTGATGTACTGAATTTGTCTTTGCAAAAGATTAAAAATCCCAATTGCAAATGGACGTAATAAATCTCGACACATGATAAACGTGGAAAAATATTACATCAACTTAAGATCTGGAATACATCTCAGTACTCAACAGATATATACTATTATTGTAATGAATAGTAATGATGTTGCAAACTTGACACTCAAATGAAAACTTGAATTGTATAGACCTCAGATGAAATGAGATGATCTTGTATCAAGTTGCATGATAATTCAGCGGAGTGAATTAATATTGTGCGAGAGAAAATTAATCTCAATCGCAATGAGATTGTTTTGCGAGAAAATAATAATTCTCAATCGCAAATCAATATTGTTGTGCGAGAAAAATTTAATTTCAATCGCAAAACAATGATGCTCTTAAACAAAGAACTGCAGAAACTCATCTGTGATTACGAGAAACCACAAGGGTTGGAGTGAAAACAACCGAAGAGATAAGGTTATCTTTCCTTTTTCTCTCAAGAGCGGTTCCTGATGGGGATTTCTCCCGTAACCGCTAGCGTGCAGGAGACGGGAGGCGGCGCGGCCATGGCGCCAGCAGGCGCGGCGCACGGCCGTGGTGTGGGGCGCGTCGCAGAGCAGGCGGACGGGCGCGGGGCGCGTCGGGCTGGCACGACCAGGGGCGGCCACGGCCTGGGCCACGACACGGGCGGGCGCGGCCACGGCCAGAGGCGGTGGACGCGGCAGTCGACGAGGACGATGCCGCAGGCGGGCGACACGGAGAGGAGGTGCCACGACTCTCCTTGGACCGAGGATCCGGGCCGTGGCCCTTGCTGCCGCACAATCATCTTCATACCTCCGTGGTCCAGCGATAGGACAGATACGCACGACGACGAATGTCCTTGTGGAGAAGAAGTAAGGCGTCGTACATATTCTTCTCCGTCAGTTTCTCTGCGATTTGCTTTGTGGCTTCCTGTTCGTGGTAAAGCAAATATTCTGTAGTCATGAACAGAATTAGGAAACTAGCACCTTGTTTGTTCGTAGCTATTAGATGAAGACACTGATATTTGTGGGGTGCTTCACGCCGATTCAGTTCTTCTTCCACTTATGATTTTCCTCTCATGGAGTTCACTGGAGTTGAAAATCGCTGGAGTTGCCGCCGCTCTCCGCCGAGGGCACTGCAATTCGTGTGGGCTCCTCCGACGTCTGGTACAGTAGTGACGCCGACCACCGCTAGGCAGCGGGCACCGCGCGTGGGAGGTGCCTGCCGGATTCTACCATCGGCAATGGATTTTGTGCGCCTGAGTCGCGCGATCCTGTGGCCGGAACCATCGCTCCGCTGGGAGCGTGCTGATAACGTATTTAGAATTAAGATCGAGAGAGGAACAAGAGACAAACACAAAGATGTAAAAGTGAGCTCTTGATCTCATTGATGATGGGCTACACATATATATATAACCCCCGAAGGGCTGTCTCCGAAGGAACACGAGGCAACCGCCTCCTTTAGTAAAAGTAGGGATTGACAGGATTAATTAAATCATAACACATTCAAGCAAGGTGAGACTATTTAACACTTTGGGCCACAAGTAAACAGGCCGTGGTGCCTGCTAGGTGAGGTCCAATACGCTGGACGGCTCGGTCGACAGACGAAAAGAGCAAGAAAAAAAAGGGCCTACATGCATATCTCAGGACCGCGCCCGTAACAAATAGCAGCATAGCAAGCCGAACTGAACTTTTAACATCATGTTGAATATGTTAAAAATGAAACTGGTTGATCCCAATGGTATATTCCTGTCCACAAAGAAAATTTCTAAATGTCACTACGGGGGTTGTTTGGATAAGGGGATTATATATGTTTCCTTTAAGCATGTTTAATCCTAAAACTACGTTGGTTCGTGTAATAGACCTCAGGATAAATAAGACACTTTTTATGACAATTCAGGATAAATAACACTTGGTTTCCATAAAACAGAAAAGGTGAGCTTTTAAATAAACGACTATTATTCATTTTCTTTATACATGTTTATATATAGCTAATCCTACGCCTCTACACTTTAACTGCACACCACGTCCATATAGCTTGTTGCTATCGTGATTCGACACACCCCTGTTGCTCCTCAGCCCCGGCGAGCTGTGCGACTGCAAGTCAGGTCACCGTCGATGCCGCTCCAATGGGCATGGCCGGTGGAGGCAAGCGATAGGATGGAGCCGTCGTATGACAAGCATTGCTTCTCCACCCTCTTGCTCTAGTGCGACACCGTTGCAGCAGCCAATAGCTCCTCATGGCGCCGCAGCTTGGCCACAATGTGCTTCTCCACCATGCAATGCATGCGGCGTGGTCCAACTTGCCGCATGGCATGACAGTGCCATCGGAGGGGACGACGATGCTTTGGAGAGCCAGGCGCCCGCAGGGCCGGCACTGCAGACTCCTCCTTGTCGTTGACAATGCATGCATCGAGCGCAAACAACATGCGAGTCAGCGAGTGCAGGAGGGCTGAATGCTTCCCATTGGCAGCACTGAAGTGAACTTTAAATGGAGACTAGGGCGATTTGCTGCAGCAACGTGGCGTGTTAAGCTTCGGGAGGAAGCTTGGAGGAAGGTAATGCATAGCTTCGAGCGCTTGTTGGATGCGAGCGTGCTCTTGTGTTTGGCTCCCTAGACTGCAGCGAGGGTCGAGTCTCTTATCTAATTCATTCTGATCAATGGATCTAACCCAAAAGCGGTTTTGCAAAAAAAAGTTTAATCCAAAAAAAAGATTTGCAAAAACGTTACCAAAGCTCGTTTCCTATAATTTCTTCTAAAATCCGTTTTCTAAAAACTGAACCGTATCCAAATAACCACTATAGCAACTGAACCGTATCCAAACAACCACTATAGCAACTCTCAACTGGATGTCACTAGAATAATTATGTCAACTGAAAATATGAACCAAGTAACGGGAAGACAAATCAAAGACAGTAACAACTGTCAAATGTAGTAGTGTCCCTCATAAGCACAAAATCAAACACGTTGTGGGCACAAGCTCATGAACAGAGCGTACCAAAATTAAAGAATCGGAATAGTAATTCTGCCACTGTATAAATCCATGTACTCCCTCCGTTCGGAATTACTTGTTCGAATGTATCTAGAACTAAAATACGTCTAGATACATCTATTTCTGCGACAAGTAATTTCGAACGGAGGGAGTATTAGAGAGAGCGGGATGTGCGCGAACCAGTGGCTTGGTTTTGCCGCAGCCGGCTGCTGTTGCAGTATCCACGGACTCAATACTGGCTCAGTAGTAAAGAAGGCGGCCGGCAACCGTGGCACATTGGCCAGCAGCAGCGGGCACCTTCCCGAGAGCATCGACGTCATGGTCTTCCGCGTGAAGATGGTTGTCTCCTATATCGCCTCCTCATCGCCCTCCACCAGTTCGAGCTTGGCCCAATCAAGATCCATTGGAGACAGGGGAGCAGACTCTGTAGGTCGTGTTCACGGCAGCAAATGGTTGGACACGCAAGAACTACAAACAGAGATAAGGGGAGGGAGCAGCTCATGACGGCTGGATGGGGAAGGTAGCGCCGGAGTGGAGAAGGCAACGTGGCGGGAAGTCCGATCCGTCATTGGGGCGTGGCGGCAGAGGAGGCACCGGGTTGACTCCCTGGAAGACGGACGGAACACGCTTTGGATTTACCATGGCTCGCTGCTCTGCCCCAATCTATCTACTCCTAATCTTTATCTTTACCTAATTAATAATAAAGAAAATTAGGTTTCTGTTGTCCGTCATGAAATTGCCCCTGAACTTGTAAATATTTACCCGCCATGCCACCGGTAAGTCAACAAGTTTATTATATCACAAGTGCTTGGGTAGTACGTTGGCTGAATGCGCTCTCTTCAACCTGGGAGAACCAGGTTCGACTCCTGCTTGCTCTCCCTCATTTTTTTTTTTGCTTTTCTCATCCTTTTTCTCTTTAAATACAGGATGGTGTGGGATATAGGTGTCTCGCCCAAGCGTCATTTATCAGATAGGCTGCATGCATAATGTTTGTAATTTTGGCCCAACTTTTCTCTGTTTAACTTTAAACTTTTTTCTTTTTTTGGGCAGATTCAAATGCTTTTTTAAATATTCATATCTTTTAAGCTAACTTTAAATCTAAAATGTTATATATGAAAATTTCTTAGAAAAATGTGTACATTTGAAATATGCTATTATCCTGCATGTTAATCATTTCTAAAATTACATTTGGAATGCAACGTTAAATGCTATCTTTTATGGAGTATTTTGAAAATGCCTACAACATATGTCCCCTATCCCATTTAAATTGTGTAGATATGATAGTCTGACGCTCTCACTAGAGCTATTATTGGCATCATAGAGGATGTTGATTCCTACAAATTAAGGATCTTGACTTGGATTACAGTTGTAAATACATATATCAGCAAGATAAAAATAATGCTCTTATGCACATGCTATCATTGAGTAATAAAAATTACTTTGCTCTTTTCATCAATATTTGTTGGGCATCACCGAGGAGTAATTACAATAAAGGTGTAAAGAGATAGCGACAACTAGGTTGATATTTCCATTATCTAATAAGTTGGAAACACTTTGAGTACACTTGAAAAATCATCCGACTTTTAGGTTTTTATATGCGATAATACAACTTATTATGTTGTTTGTCATGTGTCATCGTAAAAGATTCAAGGGATTTGCTGATGTGGTTGCTATGTGTACAAGGGATGATTTTTTCTCCCGTGGCAACGCACGGGCATGTTTGCTAGTAATAATAATAATAATAATAATAATAATAATAATAATAATAATAATAATAAAGCAAATAGTGCTTTTGATCGTCGGTCCAGAAAAATACCCCGGAAATTGGCATAAATTACCCACCATGCCACGCGTAAGTGCAGAAACGTTTCGGTTTTTCACGTCCAAAATTCTCATTTTTTAATAGGGAGTGGTACACGAATATTTCACAACTAAATGGGCATCCCACTAGTTGTAGCTAGCAGACCCCGTATAATGACGACCCGTAAAACGTGTATACAGTTCGCGAAAAAACGGCTGCAGGCCGGCGCGAGCGGCGGCAGAATTAGACCCTGCAAAACGGTCCCGTAAAAAAGGATATTCGCAGAATATGCTCTTTTACGGGCCAGCTACACAGGGTCTGCTCGGCCGCAACCCCCGTCGACCCGCAAATCGAAAGCCCTCGATAAGCGAATTTCACAACGATTCTAACAATTGAGTTCAAATTCAAACAATAAAACATAGTTCGTGCGCAAATAAAAGCATAGTTTTATACGACAAACGCAAAAAGACTTCATGCAAAAGCGACGACCACGTCCGTCATCATCTTGGTCGCTTTTCACCCGTCGTCACGATCTTCACTCCGCAGCACCTCCATCGATGTCATCGCCGCCCCCGAATCCATCGCCGGCACTTGTTCCAACTCCGGCACCGAAAGTATCGCCGGGCACACTGAATGCATCGACGACATTGGTTCCAAATCTCGATGAGAAAACATCGCCGACACTGTAACACGCACCGGCCACCACAAGCATCGTCCTCTTCAAGATGTCTCTCCTTGCCATATCATGCCATTATTTGGTAATGTCGTCCATGTCATTGCGGTTCAACGTCATGACCCTATTCTCTTCGGCAAGAAGCTTGGACATGGCTTTGTTTGTAATGGGAACATATCTGGCAGTAGAGATAGTGGTTATGTAGGAGAGGGCAAAGTCCCAGCTATGACGAGGTTGTACACTCGGTTTTATGAGTTCAGGCCCCTCTCGAGGAGGTAAGAACCCTACGTCTCGGTGCCGCGGAGGCTTGTTGATTGCAGTGTTGAGTTACAGGGGGTGTGAAGCCTTGTGCCAGAGGGAAGGGGTGGCTTATATAGAGTGTGCCAACCCCTCGCAGCCCTCAATTATGCAAGGGTTCAATGAGTGAGTAACGCCACGTACGTTACTGGTAACGCCCGTGTTTAATGTCCTTTATGGTGGCGGAGTGAATGACCGACCATTGCTATCTACAGGTAACCTTGGGCCCTTTGTCCTTCGAGTGGATTCTTGTACTCCGAGTGAATGATGACGGTCGAGTGGAATTGAGGTGTCCGAGTGGATCTTCTATCGAGTGAGTTGCACTCCATGATGATTCCAGCCAGTATATTCTTTCTGTCTTCGTAGGCCTTGGCCTCTTGTGTGGTGTCCTTGGGAAAAACATGTAGGCCAGGCTTAAGACCCTACCCTAGGTACATGTCATCATCATTAGCCCCCGAATGGATCGAGGATCGAGTGGAGAAGGATTGAAGTTGTCTTTGACCCGACTCAATGTCCTGGAGGCACTTTCTCAAGGGCGTCTGACAGTAAGCTTAGCATTTAATCCTTCGTCAGTTGCCTTGATCGATTCTGGATTATGGAATTTCTGAGTGAAGTATGTGACATGGTACTGAGCAGATTGGATTTGGGTATCTTCGGCGCAATCGACTGACTCGCCGCACCCGGATTTCACGGGATTCAAAATTTGGAGAAACGCACGGGTCGGGGTGCGGCGCGGTAAGCGGGGCAAGTGGAGAGGGACTCCTCGATCTCCGTGCCACCTTTTTCGCCACGTATTGAGCGGGCGCCAGTTGCGGGATGCGCTGAGATTGTGCGGGCCCACGAGTTAGTCACTCGGACGTGCAAGTATATAAGGTGACGCGGCCGATGTGTGCAACAGTGTCCATCATTATCCTCTTTCTCCTTCGTCTCTTCGCCTAGCTTCCTCCAGCGCAGCGCCGTCTCGCTCGAATCCGTCGACCACTGCAGCAATGGTGAAGGACAAGACGAAGGCTCTAGAGCGCGTGAAGAAGACGACCAAGGGCCTCAGTGAAGGGGTCGACCTCGCGGTCCGCCCTGCCACCGGGTTGGATCCAAGGGGATTGGATTCCCTCGACGGTCTCGGAGGAGGATCTGGAGATGCTCGCCGCCGACAGGCTGATTGCTGAGGGATCTTGTAGGCTACCGGAGGGGGAGTCCGAGCCTGCACCACGCGACAACGAGCGGGTTCTCCTCACGACCCATGTGGAAAGAGGTTTCTCCGTGCCTCCTCATCCATTATTCCGCGAATTTTTGAATTTCATTGGTGCTCAGATCCATCACTTCCCCCCCAACACCATGTCATATCTTGCCGCATTCGTTTCAATGTGTGAGAACTTCCCGGGTTGCCACCCACATTGGGGGTTATTCAAGCATATCTTACTTGTGATCTCAGTCGGTTAAGAAAGCAAATCCGACCGACGAGAGGACTCATGTGATCCAAATGTGTGGAGGCCTAGGAATCCAAATGAAGGGTAGTAGTTCTTTCCCTCCCATGACCTTTCCTAAATATGTTAGGGGGTGGCAGTCGACTTGGTTTTACTGCAAGGATGTCGCAACTCTGGGTCAGTCGACCGGTCTTCCCCCTTTCTCTCTGGAGAGGCTCCGCGCTCCTCGTTCATTGAATATAGAGGAAGAGGAGAAGGGTTAGGTAGCCATCCTAGTCGACACGGCCGTGCGCTGGTCCAGGGCGGAGTGATAGGATGCATTTGCTGGAGGTGTTTCTCGGTCGACACATCTGATAACCCACAAGTACGTATAGGGGCTCGCAACAGTTTTCGAGGGTAGAGTATTCAACCCAAATTTATTGATTCGACACAAGGGGAGCCAAAGAATATTCTCAAGTATTAGCAGCTGAGTTGTCAATTCAACCACACCTGGAAACTTAGTATCTACAGTAAAGTGTTTAGTAGCAAAGTAATATGATAGTGGTGGTAACGGTAACAAAAGTAAAGACATCAAAAGTAATGTTTTTGGTATTTTGTAGTGATTGTAACAATAGCAACGGAAAAGTAAATAAGCGAGAACCAATATATGGAAAACTCGTAGGCATCGTATTAGTGATGGATAATTATGCCGGATGCGGTTCGTTGTGTAACAGTCATAACATAGGGTGACACAGAACTAGCTCCAGTTCATCAATGTAATGTAGGCATGTATTCCGTATATAGTCAAACGTGCTTATGGAAAAGAACTTGCATGACATCTTTTGTCCTACCCTCCCATGGCAGTGGAGTCCTAACGGAAACTAAGGGATATTAAGGCCTCCTTTTAATAGAGAACCAGAACAAAGCATTAGCACATAGTGAATACATAACTCCTCAAACTATGGTCATCACCAGGAGTGGTCCCGATTATTGTCACTTCGGGGTTGCCGGATCATAACACATAGTAGGTGACTATAGACTTGCAAGATAGGATCAAGAACACACATATATTCATGAAAACATAATAGGTTCAGATCTGAAATCATGGCACTCGGGCCCTAGTGACAAGCATTAAGCATAGCAAAGTCATAACAACATCAATCTCAGAACATAATGGATACTAGGGATCAAACCCTAACAAAACTAACTCGATTACATGATAAATCTCATCCAACCCATCACCGTCCAGCAAGCCTACGATGCAATTACTCACGCACGGCGGTGAGCATCATGAAATTGGTGATCGAGGATGGTTGATGATGACGACGGTGATGAATCCCCCTCTCCGGAGCCCTGAACGGACTCCAGATCAGCCCTCCCGAGAGAGATTAGGGCTTGGCGGCGGCTCCGTATCGTAAAACGCGATTATTTCTTCTCTCTGATTTTTTTCTCCCCGAAAGCCAATATATGGAGTTGGAGTTGGCATCGGAGGGCCACCAGGGGGCCCACGAGGTAGGGGGGCGTGCCCCGGGGGGGGGGGGGGGGGCACCCTCGTGGACAGGGTGTGGACCCCATGGATTTCATCTTTGGCGACGATTTTTCTTTATTTTTTCTAAGGTGTTCCGTGGAGTTTCAGGTCATTCTGAGAACTTCTATTTTCTGCACAAAAAACAACACCATGGCAATTCTGCTGAAAATAGCGTCAGTCCGGGTTAGTTCCATTCAAATCATACAAGTTAGAGTCCAAAACAAGGGCAAAAGTGTTTGGAAAAGTAGATACGATGGAGACGTATCAACTCCCCCAAGCTTAAACCATTCCTGAGGCCATTTCTGATATAACATGATATAACAAAATGGTATCTCGCTAGCCATTTCTGAGGCCGCAAAACATAAATGTAGGGCACCTTTAAAGATCAAGGACTGACTAAACATTGTAATTCATGGTAAAAGAGATCCAGTCAAGTCATACCCAATATAAACCAATAATAATGAATGCAAACGACAGTGTGCTCTCCAGCGGGTGCTTTTAATAATAAGGGTGATGACTCAACATAAAAGTAAATAGATAGGCCCTTCGCAGAGGGAAACAGGGATTTGTAGAGGTGCCAGAGCTCGGTTTTGAAATAGAGATAAATTATATTTTGAGCGGCATACTTTCATTGTCAACATAACAACTAAAAGACGACGATATCTTCCATGCTAAACAGATTATAGGCGGTTCCCAAACAGAATGGTAAAGTTTATACTCCCCTTCCTCCACAAGCATCAATCCATGGCTTGCTCGAAACAACGAGTGCCTCAAACATTCAACGGGTCCCAAGGGGAGTTTTGTTTGCAGTTATTTTGATTTAATTTGCATAAAGAATGGGACTGGGCATCCCGGATACCAGCCATTTTCTCATGAATGAGGAGCGGAGTCCACTCCTCTTGAGAATAACCCGCCTAACACGGAAGATAAGGGAAACTCTAGTTGACATATAAGCTATTCGAGCATGCAAAACAGAATGTTTATTTGAAGGTTTAGAGTTTGGCACATACAAATTTACTTGGAACGGCAGGTAAATACTGCATATAGGTAGGTATAGTGGACTCATATGGAATAACTTTGGGGTTTAAGGAGTTTGGATGCACAAGCAGTATTCCCGCTTAGTACAGGTGAAGTCTAGCAAAAGACTGGGAAGCGACCAACTGAGAGAGCGACAACAGTCATAAATATGCATTAAAACTAATTTACACTGAATACAAGCATGAGTAGGATATAATCCACCATGAACATAAATATCATGAAGGCTATGTTGATTTGATTCAACTACATGCGTGAACATGTGCCAAGTCGAGTCACTCAATTTATTTAAAGGAGGATACCATCCCATCATACCACATCATAATCATTCCAATAGCATGTTGGCACGCAAGGTAAACCATTATAACTCATAGCTAATCAAGCATGGCACAAGCAACTATAATCTCTAAATGTCATGGAAAATATGTTTACTTCATAATAGCCGAATCAGGAACGATGAATCATCATATTTACAAAAACAAGAGAGGTCGAGTTCATACCAGCTTTTCTCATCCCAATAAGTCCATCATATATCATCATTATTGCCTTTCACTTGCACGACCGAACGGTGTGTATAATAATAAGAGTGCACGTGCATTGGACTAAGCTGGAGTCTGCAAGCATTCAACTCAAGAGAGAAGACAAGTAATATGGGCTCTAGGTTTAAATAATCAATCATGCATATAAGAGACACTAAGCATTTTCAATATGGTGTTCTCGACCCCCAAAGAAAAGAAAAGAAATAAAAACTATTTACACGGGAAAGCTCCCAACAAGTAAAAAGAAGAACGGGGAATATTTTTGGGGGGTTTTCTTTTTAATTCTACTACAAGCATGGAAAGTAGACTAACTAATTATTTTGTTTTTCTTAAAGTTTATCAAACACACAAGAAGAAAACAGGAAAAAGAAAATTAACTAGCATGGATATTACAGTGAAAAAGTATGATCACCGACATCTAGCAATGAGTGTGTGTGTGAACATGAATGTAATGTCGGTGGGAAATATGTACTCCCCCAAGCTTAGGCTTTTGGCCTAAGTTGGTCTATTGCCAGGGATAGCCTGGCGGATACCCGTAGGTGAAGCTGGGGTCATATTGTGATGAAGAAGACTCCGGCTGCCACTGGCTGGCAGCCTCCTCTGGATCCCAAGAATAAATAGATAGTCGTGGAGGCACATCTTGTGGCTCCGGCTTCGGGGCTAGTGCAGGATTCCGATAGGCTTGAACAGCCGACCACGGAATGATGTGAGTCTGCAAACAAGTAAAACAAAGAAGGAGCAGGCAAATTAATAGTCTCGGGGTGATGTTGATGAAAGTATAGTTTATATTTAAGCTCCCCATCGCGACTCTTAACAAGAAAATCATGCGCTATCATACTCTTATAATCTAAATAGGCATAGGGCAGTGCTGTTTCTTCTTTCTCCTCATGCCTAATAGGTATTTCAAAATGTTCAGCTAGGCGTGAAGCATAGATGCCTCCAAAGATGGGGCCCTTAGTACGGTTCAGACTTAACCGTCTAGCAACAATTCCACCCATACTAACAGAGTTATTGCGGTATACACCATGGAGCAAAATAATAATATCAGGAATACTAAGGTTCCCACAGTTCCCGCGTCCTATTAAACAACGACTAGCAAATAAGGCAAAGTAGCGTAAAACAGGATAATGTATGCTAGTGATCCTTGCATCAGAAACCTTCCTGGTTTCTCCCACAGTGATAGTGTTAATAAAAGCTTCTACTTCGCTACGGTGGGGTTCATCTAAGGTGCCCTCAAAGGGTATTCTGCAAACCTCGCAGAATTCAGCTAATGTCATCTCTTTAACAACGTCATATAAATGAAACTCTACTGTTGGAGGTGATTTCTTAGGGAAAAAGTAGAAGTTTTGCACATAAGTATTTGTGAGTAAGAGATACTGATGACGTTGGTCGTGGAGGAAGTTGGTGAGGCCGGCATTCTCAATTAATAAGTAGAAATCTTCATGAATCCTAGCTCTCCTCAAGAAGTCATCAGAAGGCCATTCACATGGTCAGACCTCTACGGTGCGAGGCAAATTAAATTTGGGCTTCTCCTCTTCTTCCTTTTGTTTTTCCTTAGAGCTTCGGCTCGACGAGCCCCTCAAAAGTCTCTTCATTATTTCTGAAACAATCTGAAATTTTTAGTAACTTCAAATAAAAGTGAACCAACTTCAATAAAATTGATAGCAACAACTCCCACAAGTGCCTAGAGCCTATATAAAGCATTGGAACTACTTGGAACCATATAAATTTAACATGCAAGCTCAAGAACATGGTCACCTATGCAACACAAATTTGCAATGAATAAAGCACTAGAACAAAAACTAATTGGACCAATGGAGGAGTCACATACCAAGGAAACAATCTCCCCAAGCAGTTTTGCAAGAGGTGCTTTGAGCAAGGAGATCGAAAATCACAGCAACAGGGGCTGGAACTCGTGCTTGAGTTGGTTTTTTGTGTTTGTGTGAGGCAGAGGAAGCAGATGGGTGCAGGAATAAGTGGAGGAGGGCCACCATGGGCCCACGAGGCAGGGGGGCGCGCCCAGGGGGGTAGGGCGCGCCCTCCACCCCTGTGACCAGGTGGCAGCTCCCCCCGTGGTAATTTTTGCACAGTAAATTCTCAAATATTCCCAAAAAATCATATTAAATTGGCATGGCATTCTGAGGACTTTTATTTTCGGGATATTTTTATATTGCACGGATATGTCAGGAGACAGATAGAAAAAGAATACTATTTTACTTTATTTCTACTAAATAACAGAAAATATAAAGAGAGTACAGAAGGTTGTGCTTCTAGTTTCATCCATCTCGTGATCATCAAAATGAACCCACTAACAAGGTTGATCAAGTCTTGTTAACAAACTCATTCCGAATAATCACGGAACCGGAGAAATTTTGAATAACACTAAGTCACCTCAATGGGGATATGAAAATCCCCAACAATAAGAATATCATACTTTTTCTTGACAGTAGGGAGAAGAAATTCAAAACCTCCAAAAATAATCGATGGAATTTTTACAATAGAGTTGATATTATAAACTTGAGGTTGTTTCCTTGGAAAATGTACCGTGTGCTCATTGCCATTAACATGAAAAGTGACATTGCCTTTGTTGCAATCAATAACAGCCCCTGCAGTATTAAGGAAAGGTCTTCCAAGAATAATAGACATACTATCATCCTTGGGAATATCAATAATAACAAAGTCCGTTAAAATAGTAACGTTTGCAACCACAACAGGCACATCGTCACAAATACCGACATGTATAGCAGTTGATTTATCAGCCATTTGCAAAGATATTTCAGTAGGTGTCAACTTATTCAAGTCAAGTCTACAATATAAAGAGAGAGGCATAACACTGACACCGGCTCCAAGATCTCATAAAGCAGTTTTAACATAATTTCTCTTAATGGAGCATGGTATAGTAGGTACTCCGGGATCTCCAAGTTTCTTAGGTATTCCACCCTTAAAAGTATAATTAGCAAGCATGGTGGAAATTTCAGCTTCAGGTATTTTTCTTTTATTAGTAATGATATCCTTCATATACTTTCCATAAGGATTTGTTTTGAGCACATCAGTTAATCGCATACGCAAAAAGATGGGTCTAATCATTTCAGCAAAGCGCTTGAAATCCTCATCATCCTTTTTCTTGGATGGTTTTGGAGGAAAAGGCATGGGTTTCTGAACCCATGGTTCCCTTTCTTTACCATGTTTCCTAGCAACGAAGTCTCTTTTATCATAACATTGATTCTTTGATTGTGGGTTATCAAGATCAACAGCAGGTTCAACTTCTACATCATTATCATTACTAGGTTGAGCATCAACATGAACATTATCATTAACATTATCACTAGGTTCATGTTCATCAACTGATTGTGTTTCAGCATCAGAAATAGAGATATCATTTGGATTCTCCGGTGGTTCAGCAATAGGTTCACTAGAAGTTTGCAAAGTCCTATCATTTTACTTTTTTTCCTCTTAGAAGAACTAGGTACATCAATATTGGTTCTCTGAGAATCTTGCTCGATTCTCTTAGGGTGGCCTTCAGGATACAAAGGTTCCCAAGTCATTCTACCAGTTCTAGTAGCCACTCTAACAGCATAATCATTTTCTTACTATTCATTTCATCAAGCGCTTCTTTCTGAGCTTTAAGTACTTGTTCTACTTGAGTGGTGACCATAGAAGCATGTTTGCTAACAAGTTTAAGTTCACCTCTAATATCAGCCATATAATCACCCAAGCGTTTAATCATAAAGGTATTCTGTTTTAATTGTCTACCAAAATAAGCATTAAAGTCATCTTGCTTAAACATAAAATTATCAAACTCATCCAAGCACTGACTAGGAATTTTAGTAGGAGGGGCTTCAGCTTTATCATATCTATAGAGAGAATTTACCTTTACTACCTGTGTCGGGATATCGGGAGGTTCTTCAGTAAATAAGTAATTGAGATCATATACTTCTTCAACAGGCGGTAAATTAAGACCATGTATTTCTTCAATAGGAGGTTAATTCTTAACATCTTCAGCTTTAATACCTTTTTCTTTCATAGATTTCTTTGCCTCTTGCATATCTTCGGGACTGAGAAATAAAACACCTCTCTTCTTCGGAGTTTGTTTAGGAATAGGCTCAGTAATTGGCTCAGGAACTGGCTTAGGAGGTAGCTCGGGAGGTTCCCAATTATTTTCATTTGCCAACATATTATTCAATAGAATTTCAGCGTCATCCGGTGTTCTTTCCTTGAAAAGATAACCAACACAACTATCAAGGTAATCTCTGGAAGCATCAGTTAGTCCATTATAAAAGATATCAAATATTTCAGGTTTCTTAAGAGGATGATCAGGCAAAGCATTAAGTAACTTGAGAAGCCTCCCCCAAGCTTGTGGGAGACTCTCTTCTTCAATTTGCACAAAATTGTATATTTCCCTCAAGGCAGCTTGTTTCTTATGAGCAGGGAAATATTTAACAGAGAAGTAATAAATCATATCCTGGGGACTTTGCACACAACCAAGATCAAGAGAATTAAACAATATCTTAGCATCACCCTTTAATGAGAACGGAAATATTTTGAGTAAATAAAGGTAGCGCGATCTCTCATTATTAGTAAACAGGGCAGCTATATCATTTAACTTAGTAAGATGTGCCACAATAGTTTTAGATTCATAGCCATAAAAAGGATCAGATTCAACCAAAGGAATTATATCTGGATCAAGAGAAAAATCATAATAATCCAGATCAGGAACACAGATAGGTGAAGTAGCAAAAGTCGGATTGGGTTTCATCCTATCTCTAAAAGATTCTTTACTCCATTTAACTAGCAACCTCTTAAGTTCCTGTTTATCCTGGCAAGCAAGAATAGCTGCAGAAGATTCAACATCAAAAAGATAACCCTTAGGAATAGCAGGCATAGGTTCATCATCACTAACATCATCATGTTCAGGTTCAATAATTTCTCTTTCTCTAGACCTAGCAATTTGCTCATCAAGAAATTCACCAAGTGGCACAGTAGTATCAAGCATAGAAGTAGTTTCATCATAAGTATCATGCATAGCAGAAGTGGCATCATCAATAACATGCGACATATCAGTATTCATAGCAGTAGTAGGTTTAGGTGTCGCAAACTTACTCATAACAGAAGGAGAATCTAGTACAAGGCTAGATGGCAGTCCCTTACCTCCCCTCGTAGTTGAGGGCAAAATAGTAGTTCGATCATCTTTCAAGTTCTTCATAATGTCCAGTAGATATAAATCCCAAGTGACTCAAAGAATAGATCTATGCTCCCTGGCAACAGCGCCAGAAAAAGGTCTTGATAACCCACAAGTATAGGGGATCGCAACAGTTTTCGAGGGTAGAGTATTCAACCCAAATTTATTGATTCGACACATGGGGAGCCAAAGAATATTCTCAAGTATTAGCAGCTGAGTTGTCAATTCAACCACACCTAGAAACTTAGTATCTGAAGTAAAGTGTTTAGTAGCAAAGTAATATGATAGTGGTGGTAACGGTAACAAAAGTAAAGACAGCAAAAGTAATGTTTTTGGTATTTTGTAGTGATTGTAACAGTAGCAACGGAAAAGTAAATAAGCGAGAACCAGTATATGGAAAACTCGTAGGCACCGGATTAGTGATGGATAATTATGCCGGATGCGGTTCATCATGTAACAGTCATAACATAGGGTGACACAGAACTAGCTCCAGTTCATCAATGTAATGTAGGCATGTATTCCGTATATAGTCATACGTGCTTATGGAAAAGAACTTGCATGACATCTTTTGTCCTACCCTCCCATGGCAGCGGGGTCCTATTGGAAACTAAGGGATATTAAGGCCTCCTTTTAATAGAGAACCGGAACAAAGCATTAGCACATAGTGAATACATGAACTCCTCAAACTATGGTCATCACCAGGAGTGGTCCCGATTATTGTCACTTCGGGGTTGCCGGATCATAACACATAGTAGGTGACTATAGACTTGCAATATAGGATCAAGAACACACATATATTCATGAAAACATAATAGGTTCAGATCTGAAATCATGGCACTCGGGCCCTAGTGACAAGCATTAAGCATAGCAAAGTCATAGCAACATCAATCTCAGAACATAACGGATACTAGGGATCAAACTCTAACAAAACTAACTCGGTTACATGATAAATCTCATCCAACCCATCACCGTCCAGCAAGCCTACGATGCAATTACTCACACACGACGGTGAGCATTATGAAATTGGTGATGGAGGATGGTTGATGATGACGACGGCGATGAATCCCCCTCTCCGGAGCCCCGAACGGACTCCAGATCAGCCCTCCCGAGAGAGATTAGGGCTTGGCGGCGGCTCCGTATCGTAAAACGCGATTATTTCTTCTCTCTGATATTTGACTCCCCAAAAGCCAATATATGGAGTTGGAGTTAGCGTCGGAGGGCCACCAGGGGGCCCACGAGGTAGGGGGGCGCGCCCGGGGGGGGGGGGGGGGGGAGGGGCGCCCCCACCCTCGTGGACAGGGTGTGGGCCCCCTGGCCTTCATCTTTGGCGATGATTTTTCTTTATTTTTTCTAAGGTGTTCCGTGGAGTTTCAGGTCATTCCGAGAAATTTTATTTTCTGCACAAAAAACAAAACCATGGCAATTGTGCTGAAAACAGCGTCAGTCTAGGTTAGGTCCATTCAAATCATACAAGTGAGAGTCCAAAACAAGGGCAAAATTGTTTGGAAAAGTAGATACGATGGAGACGTATCACATCCAGCCTTTTCAAGCTCGCGACCATCCCATGTGGTTGTACTCAGGTACAGAAGACACCGCTCGGACCCATCCGGAGGAGGTCAAAGAGGAGACGATGGCACAGTGGCTTCGGAGCATTACCGGGAACAAGGCAAACCCGCGCGGAGCAAAATGGATCTTGCCATTCGACGCTGAGCACCCTTCGGGAGAGGTCTGATATGACTTGTCGAGTGTTTCACCTTTTATTTGTCAATGTGCAACTGTACTTGAATCCGACTGATCTATGCAATCTGTGCCTTATAGGTATTCATGAAGATGTACTTGCCCGTGCCGAACGGAGAACCGCGCCTCGGAGGAGTAGAGAGCGAGGGCGGGAGCGGCGATACTAATCATGTAGAGGACAGTGACGATGACAGCAACGACTCTGATGACGATGAGGAGGTTGAGTCTCCACCACACACCGGGTGAGGTACCAAGCAATCACAAGATCCCGCAGTTGACCACAACAAGGCAACGGCGTCGAGTGCGAGGGCTCCGAAGCGCACTAGGATGTTAACTCCCGATCCGACGGAGAAAACTGCCAAGCAAGCCAAGGTCAATCCTCGTAAACCTCGGAAGGCTCTGCCCAGGATCAAAGTTGTTGTGCCTATCGCTTTGACGTAAGTGTTTCTTCTTCTTTTCTTCATTACTGTTGTGGACTTTCTTGCTTATTTGACTGAGTGTGAATCTGGGTCTCCAGGGCCGCTACCTCTAGGACGTCCCTTATGGACATCGATAATGAGCAGGCTGACGCGGAGACTGCAGACGCGGCCACTTCTTGAGCAGGTAAGTTTAGCTCACACCTTGTCGATTGTCCTGGTGGTCGATTGAAATCTCACTGTCGAGTGACTACAGTGCCAACAGACGTTATCCAACTTCCAGACGATGACGAGGAGGAGCCACCAAGGAGTGTAGGTGTCAAGCTGATGCGAAGACTGTCGGTGTCAAAACCGGTAGATCTCGGGTAGGGGGTCCTGAATTGTGCGTCTAAGGCTAATGGTAACAGGAGGCGGGGGACACAATGTTTACCCAGGTTCGGGCCCTCTCTATGGAGGTAATACCCTACACTACAAAAAAATACACTTCCGTGATGATACGTGTTTGTCACAGTAAGTCGCGTTTTTTGTCATGCATGTGCATCCATGACAAATTTATGACAGAATCAAGATAGTCATACCTGTGGTGTCGTAGAAGTGTTCGATGTCATTACCAAAATTATCATCACGGAAGTGTCCACTTCCATGACGATAAATCGCGCATCACAGAACTGCTTTCGTTAAGGGTGACTGACACGTGGCATCCACCGTAACGGAACGCCGTTATGCTATCGGGTCAGGTTTTGGATCCGATAACCCGTTAACAGCCCTGACCAATGGGGATTTTCCATGTGTAAAATCATCATTGGCTGGAGGAAACATGTGTCGGCTCACCGCTGGGACAGATGTCACCCACTCATTGGATAGAAGGCGCCTATGATATGTCGACAGGTGGCACGGCCCAACAGAGGCCCATTCCCATGAAAAGGCCGACCTGTTTGACTTGGTTAAAAGGTGGCGGGCCGGCCCATGGAAAGCCTGTTAACGGCCTGTTTGCATATAGCCCATTTACAGCCCGCTAACCCAAGGCCCGTTACGCCCTATCCGAATTAGGCCCAGTAGCGTCATCTGGGCCATCCTATATGATTCCAGCCCGTTTTCACTTCTGGCCCATGACGTCTTTCGGTCCATATGAGGCCCTATGTAACTCTTGGCCTATTAACGGCCCGTGGTGAAACTGGCCCGCTATGAACAGTGTATCACTTTACACCCACTACCGGCCCGTGGTGAAACTGGCCCGTAATGAACAGTATATCACTTTGTACCCATTAAGGGCCCGTTATTCCGTTGGGTCGTTTCCAGCAAATGTTATCTTTCGGCCTTCTCAGAGCCTATTTATTCTTGGGCTCATTTCCAGCATTCGTTTACTTACGGCTCGTTACTGTCATTTTCTGCTTGTGGGCCAAATTCAGCCCGTGGTTACATCGGCCCGTTTGTGGTCCGTTAATACGTTGGGCCGTTTTCATAGCGTCATCAAATACGGCCTATTAACGATGGCCCATTATGGTTATACGGCCCGTATAAGGCCCATTGATGATACGACCCATAGAAGGCCCATTGTTTCTACGGCCCATAGAAGGCCCATTGTTTCTACGGCCCGTAGAAGGCCCATTGTTTCTACGGCCCATAGAAGGCCCATTGTTTCTACGGCCCGTAGAAGGCCTACTGTTTCTATGGCCCATAGAAGGCCCACTGTTTCTACGGCCCGTAGGAGGCCCAGTGTCACTATAGTAAATATTAGCCCATGGTTATTATGGCCTAGTTTCAAAAAGAACTACACTGACTACAAGCAAACAAATAAACAAGACAACAAGGAAATAAATAAGCAAGCAACTTATGCTAGGCTATCACGGCTGTTACACATATTACATCCACTGGGCATCAAAGTTCGCCACCAGTGCAAATATAGGGAACAAAACAGCATATCATATACACTGGTTGTCAAAGTTGGCGACCATCGGAAATAAACGCCGCAGCAAAACAAATCCAGAACTGAAACCACTTCAGAAGATCTCAAGAAACAATATCCTGGGTACCCATAATGCTGGCAAGATGCTTAGCAAGCTTATTAACTTTCTCTTGTTTGGTGCTTAAATCCTCCAGCGCTTGCTGTTGCACCAGAAAATATGCATCTTAATTCTGTAGGGACTTCCTCAGTCCTTCAGCTTCCTGTCGCAGCACATCTGATCGATGTCTTTCAACTTGAAGTTGAGACTCAAGAAGACGAACTGATTCAGGCAGCGAGTTCGAAGAGCTTGTGCCAGCAGTAGTGGCCAGTAACTCGAACACTACATCAAGACAGGACTTTTGGGTTCCCTCACTATTGTCAAGATAGTTTTTATCAGCTTTCATGGAGACCAACAGGGATGTCTCACTATCTTGAACCTTATCTGCATTACTTCCTTTACCATTGGATAACGCGGTACTATTCTCCAATATTTTGTCCGCATTCTAAAAGAGAAACAAGCAGACACATCACATGTTTACCATGTTGTATATGAAACTCATTTTGGTAAATGAGTTCAGTAGTAAAGTGGACAGGATAACAACATGAAACAAACATATATCTATGTGCCATGGTCACTTTATGGTCTATATCATTCTAGTTTTTGTTGCCAAATCAAGATAGAGACACAGTTCAAATAATATTTGTTCAAGACAAAGCAGAATAGACAGAATATAAGTGTGGGTAACTATAGAGCAATAACAACACTTGTAATGTGCATGACATGAGAACATAACTGTTTATTCAATTGAAACTGAAATCAACATAGAGTAGGTTACAATAGCAAACCAGTTAAAGAAACAGGTTTAAAACATACCCGTTGCGCCATTGGAGTTTCAATTCCATCCTTCAAATTTGAAAATAGTTGGTATGAGTAAATACAGTAATGCAAGAGCAAAGGAGTATGAACCATAGCTATAGAACTTGACCTAAGAACAAATCTTCTTCTCCTTTAAGCGTTGAGTTGGGATTCGGAGTGGTGGTCCTCGTGCTTTGGGCACTGCAGTTCCCTTACTGACCGCTCTTGTTTGGGTGCTCTGTGGTGGAGAAGGTGCGGTGTCAACTGGAACTGGGTTACTATCTGCCGGGGTTGGGGTTAGAAGGGGTGTAGCTGGTTCTCTGTCCAACTGGGTAGGGGTACAATCTGCGAGAGTCTGGGTTATGTGTGGTGGATCTGGTCCTTGGGCAAGCACAACCGTGGTTCTATCTGCATCAACTGGTAGCACTATCTTTTCTGTAGACCATGTTGTTACTCCCTTAGATACTGCCATCACGCTCTCCAATTCAAATGGCTGATAAACAAGAAAAGTAATTGAAAGTATAGACATTGTATGATAGACAGGTGCAATGGATAGTGGGGAATAAAAGAGGGCATGAAATAATTCATATTTATGTTGTCTAACCAAACAGGATATCATGACACAATTTCACATATATGATGGCTAACTAAATAGGATAGCATGACACAATTTCACATTATGATGGCTAACTAAAAAAGATGGAAAGACATAGTTCAAAATATGAGACTATGTAAACTGGATGACATGACATAACTATATAATGTGTTTACTAAATAGGTTGGCATGCCATAATTCACATACATTCATGGATAGAATGCCATAATTCTAAATATGATGATTGTAAACACTAAACAGGATGAGATGATATAACTATATGATGTCTTTATTAAATGGGTTGCCATGCCATAATTCAGATAGATGATGTGTATGTACTATGTAAACATGATGGCATGATATAATTCAAATATATGATTTATATAGTAAGCAAGTAAGCAGATGGCAATCTATATATGATGTAAAAACTGAGCAATGCAAGACAACATGCATGACATGGGTAATATAACCCTGCCAAGTTTGAGCATAGACCTCAGGGGGGAAATAGGACTGGTCATCAGTCTCTGAATCCTCCTCTGAGGAGCTCTCTGTAGCCAGCAAGATGTCTGCTTCAGCAGGTAGCATTGTCTGCTCTGAATACCTTGTTTTCACTCCAGATACTTCCATCACCGCTTCAAATGGCTGATGCACAGGAATATTAGTTGAATATACAAACGTTGTCGACAAATGGAACACATAATACAAAAAATGATAGCATGATATAATTCACATACATGATGATTGGCTAAACAGCATGGCATTGCATAATTCACATATATAATGCCTTTGCAACAAGATAGCATTGTATAATTCACATATATAATGTCTTGCAACAAGATCACAATGCATAATTCACATATATGGTAATTAGACACTGAACAGGTGGCATTCACACAAAGCATGTCTAAACTAATCAAATGGCATAGCAATGCGAGACACCATACGCACGATATGAGCAACATAACCCTGCCAAGTTGGAGCATACACCTCGGGGGGGGGGGGGGGGCGAATAGGACTGGCCATCTATCTCTGAATCCTCCTCTAAGGAGCTATCCGTAACCAGCGAGATATGCGCTTCGTCAGATAGCATAGTCTGCTCAGAAGACCTTGTTTTCACTCCAGAATTTGCCATCACCGTGTCAAATGGCTGATGCACACGAAGAGCAGTTGAATGTACTAACATTGTTGACGAATGTAATATGTAACAAAAAAAAGATGGCCTGATATAATTTACATATAAGATGACTGGCTAAGCAGGATGGCATTGCAAAATTCACATATATGATGCCTGGCTAAACAAGGTGGTGTTGCATAATTCACATAAACGATGAATAAACTAAACAGATGGGATTCGCACAAAGGATGTCTAATATAAGCAGATGACATATTTGATGTATAAAGTAAGCAATGCAAGACACCATATGCATGATATAACCAACATCAGCATGCCAAGTTAGAGCGAAGACCTCAGGGGGTAAATAGGAGTTATCTTCTCCTTCTGAATCCCCCTCAGAACAGATATCTTCCTCTCGATTACAATCCGAAATGCGTGGAGGGGGGGGGGGCTGCCTTTGCGCCTACCATGGAGCGACGTCTGCATGAAATTATATTGCCATGCAAGGCTCGTCTCTTTTGCTCTACATGTTCAGTTCCATTGTTTACAATAACTGTCATGCATAGGAATAAAACATAGTGAGATTATGTAAGGAGTGCTTGCAGAAATCCAGAGTGATGGTAGCAACCTATGGATAGACCGAAAACCAATAATAGCAGGCAGGTAGTGGCTTCAGTTAATAAATACAGATAATGGCTTCTTTACTATTTGTTTCCCATCCAACATGAAACTCATAGTAGACACCGGAGATTAACCAGATAGTAGATAGATACTATTGATAGCGGCCCCAATATGTACCCCACAACCATTTAAAAACTCAAGTTCGACCATTAGTTTGGAGCTGACTCAGAGTCTAATCGGTGAACAGGACGATAAAGTAGCATGTAATATTAAGCGATGCATAACGTAAGCAGACACGAAAGAGTGCGACCTCTCTTGCGGACCCGTGTAGTCCTCGAGGTCATCTGCTCGGTTGATGATGGTAATGCAGTTTTCATGGCTGCCAGCGGCGGGGAAGAAGATCTGAGGCGGCGAAAGACAGTCTGGAGGCTGGATCCCTGCTGTGCTGGACCCTTCTGTCATTGGAGCAGCTGAGTTGGGGTGGACGATGGCGCAGCAGGACCGGGACAAACCACGCAAGGTTTTCTTTGACAACTATCTATAAGAGAAGTAATTCTGTAAGGGCTTGTTTGAATTGGAGGATTCCAACAATGCAGGGATAAGAAATAGACAGGAATAGGATAGGAATTGATGTCTACTACACAACCTTCTTCTTGTAGACGTTGTTGGGCCTGCAAGTGCACAGGTTTGTAGGATGGTAGCAAATTTCCCTCAAGTGGATGACCTAAGGTTTATCAATCCGTGGTAGGCGTAGGATGAAGATGGTCTCTCTCAAGCAACCCTGCAACCAAATAACAAAGAGTCTCTTGTGTCCCCAACACACCCAATACAATGGTAAATTGTATAGGTGCACTAGTTCGGCGAAGAGATGGTGATACAAGTGCAAAATAGATAGTAGATATAGGTTTTTGTAATCTGAAATAATAAAAACAGCAAGGTAACAAGTGATAAAAGTGAGCGTAAACGGTATTGCAATGATAGGAAACAAGGCCTAGGGTTCATACTTTCGCTAGTGCAAGTTCTCTAAACAATAATAACATAGATAGATCATAACAAGCACTCAACATGCAACAAAGAGTCACTCCGAAGCCACTACTAGCGGAGAACAAATGTAGAGATTATGGTAGGGTATGAAACCACCTCAAAGTTATTCTTTCGGATCGATCTATAAAAGAGTTCGTACTAGAATAACACCTTAAGACACAAATCAACCAAAACCCTAATGTCACCTAGATACTCCATTTTCACCTCAAGTATCCGTGGGCATGATTATACGATATGTATCACACAATCTCAGATTCATCCAACCAACACAAAGTACTTGAAAGAGTGCCCCAAAGTTTCTACCAGAGAGTCAAGAACGTGTGCCAACCCCTATGCATAGGTTCCCAATGTCACGAAACCCGCAAGTTGATCACCAAATCATACATCAAGTGGCACATGATATCCCATTGTCACCACAGATAATCACGGCAAGACATACATGAAGTGTTCTCATAAAAGACTCAATCCGATAAGATAACTTCAAAGGGGAAACTCAATTCATCACAAGAGAGTAGAGGGGGAGAAACATCATAAGATCCAACTACAATAGCAAAGCTCGGGATACATCAAGATCGTGCCATAGAGGGAACACGAGAGAGAACAAGGGAGAGAGAGATCAAACACATATCTACTGGTACATACCCTCAGCCCCGAGGGTGAACTACTCCCTCCTCCTCATGGATAGCGCCGGGATGATGAATATGGCCACCGGTGATGGGATCTCCCTCCGGCAGGGCACCAGAACAGGCTCCCGAGAGGTTTTTGGTGGCTATAGAGGCTTTTTGTGGCGGAACTCTCGATCTATCTTCTGTTCTGGAAGTTTTAGGGTACGTAGGTATATATGGGTGCAGGGTACGTTGGTGGAGCTACGGGGGCCCCACGAGGTAGGGGGGCGCGCTCGGGGGGGGGGGGGGGGGGGGGGCGCCCCCACCCTTGTGGGCAGCCCGTATCTCCCCTGGCATGCACTCCAAGTTCCCTGGGTTGCTTTCCTTCCAAAAATAACTTCTCCAGTTGATTTCGTTCCGTTTTGACTCCGTCTGATATTCCTTTTCCTCGAAACACTGAAATAGGCATAAAACAGCAAATCTGGGCTGGGCCTCCGGTTAATAGGTTAGTCCCAAAAATAATAGAAAAGTGGATAATAAAGCCCAATATTGCCTAAAACAGTAGATAAAGTAGCATGGAGCAATCAAAATGTATAGATACGTTGGAGACGTATCAAGCATCCCCAAGCTTAATTCCTGCTCGTCCTCGAGTAGGTAAATGATAAAAAAGAATTTTTGATGCGGAGTGATACTTTGGCATAATTTCTATGTAAATCTTCTTAATTGTGATATGAATATTCAGATCCGAAAGATTCAAGACAAAAGTTCATACTGACACAAAAATAATAATACTTCAAGCATACTAATCAAAGCAATCATGTCTTCTCAAAATAGCATGTCAAAAGAAAGTTCATCCCTACAAAATCATATAGTTAGGCTATGCTTCATTTTCGTCACACAATGATGTTCCCAACTTCTATACACTCGATGACAAGCCAAGCAATTGTTTCATACTCAAATAATCTCAAACTTTTTCAACCTTCACGCAATACATGAGCGCGAGCCATGGATATAGCACTATGGGTGGAATAGAATATGATGATGGGGATTGTGTGGAGAAGACAAAAAGGAGAAAGTCTCACATTGACGTGGCTAATCAACTGGCTATGGAGATGCCCATCAATTGATGTCAACATGAGGAGTAGGGATTTCCATGCAACGGATGCACTAGAGCTATGAATGCTCAACAAAAGAAAACTAGTGGGTGTGCATCCAACTCGCTTGCTCACGAAGACCTAGGGCATTTGAGGAAGCCCATCGTAGGAATATAGAAGCCAAGTTCTATAATGAAAAATTCCCACTAGTATAAAAAGACAACTTATGAGACTCACTACATGAAGAAGAAGGTGCTACTTTGAAGCACAATATATGAGACTCACTACATGAAGAACAAGGTGCTACTTTGAAGCACAAGTGTGGTAAAAGAGATAGTAGCATTGCCCTTTTTTATTTTATTTTTATTTTCAGGCCTTTCTTTTTTTCTTTTTGGCCTTTTTTTGGGCAATGCTCTAATAATGATGATCATCACACTTCTATTGGTTACAACATAAGGATTACCACTCGAAACTTAGAACAAGATATGACTCTATATGAATGCCTCTAGCGGTGTACCGGGATGGTGCAATGAATCAAGAGTGACATGTATGAAAAATAAAGCAAGGTGGCTTTGCACGAAATACGATGTCAACTACATGATCATGCAATGGCAATATGACAAAAGTAATGTATGTCATGATGATGATGATGGAAGTTGCATGGCAATATATCTCGGAATGGCTATGGAAATGCCATGATAGGTAGGTATGGTGGCTGTTTTGAGGAAGATATAAGGAGGTTTATGTGTGATAGAGAGTATTGTATCACAGGGTTTGGATGCACCAGCGAAGTTTGCACCAACTCTCAAGGTGAGAAAGGGCAATGCACGGTACAGAAGAGGCTAGCAAAGGCGGAAAAGTGAGAGTGCGTATAATCCATGGACTGAACATTAGTCAAAAGAACTCATATACTTATTGCAAAAATTTAGAAGCCATCAAAAATTAAGTACTACGCGCTGTTGGAAATATGCCCTAGAGGCAATAATAATTAGTTATTATTACTATATCTCCTTGTTCATGATAATTGTTTATTATCCATGCTATAATTGTATTGATAGGAAACTCAGATACATGTGTGGATACATAGACAACACCATGTCCCTAGTAAGCCTCTAATTGACTAGCTTATTGATCAATAGATGGTTACGGTTTCCTGAACATGGACATTGGATGTCGTTGATAACGGGATCACATCATTAGGAGAATGATGTGATGGACAAGACCCAATCCTAAGCCTAGCACAAAGATCGTAGTTCGTATGCCAAAGCTTTTCTAATGTCAAGTATCATTTCCTTAGACCATGAGATTGTGCAACTCTAGGATACCGTAGGAATGCTTTGGGTATACCAAACTTCACAACGTAACTGGGTGGCTATAAAGGTGCACTACAGGTATCTCCGGAAGTGTCTGTTGGGTTGGCACGAATCGAGACTGGGATTTGTCACTCCGTGTGACGGAGAGGTATCTCTGGGCCCACTCGGTAGGACATCATCATAATGTGCACAATGTGATCAAAGAGTTGATCGTGGGGTGATGTGTTACGGAACGAGTAAAGAGAGTTGCCGGTAATGAGATTGAACAAGGTATCGGTATACCAACGATCGAATCTCGGGCAAGTACTGTACCGCTAGACAAAGGGAATTGTATACGGGATCAATTGAGTCCTTGACATCGTGGTTCATCCAATGAGATCATCGTGGAACATGTGGGAGCCAACATGGGTATCCAGATCCCGCTGTTGGTTATTGGCCGGAGAACGTCTCGGTCATGTCTGCATGGTTCCCGAACCCGTAGGGTCTACACACTTAAGGTTCGATGACGCTAGGGTTATAAAGGAAGTTTGTATGTAGTTACCGAATGTTGTTCGGAGTCCCGGATGAGACCCCGGACGTCACGAGGAGTTCCGGAATGGTCCGGAGGTAAAGATTTATATATGGGAAGTCCTGTTTTGGTCATCGGAAAAGTTTCGGGTTTTATCGGTAACGTACCCGGACCACTGGGAGGGTCCCGGGGGTCCACCAAGTGGGGACACCATCCCCGGAGGGCTGCATGGGCCAAGTGTGGGAGGGGACCAGCCCCAGGTGGGCTGGTGCACCCCCCCACAAGGGCCCAACGCGCCTAGGGTTTGGGGAGGGGGCGCACCCACCTAACTTGGCGGGCAAGTTTCCCCTCTCCCCCCATTTGGCCGCACCCTAGATGGGTTTGGGCTGGCCGCCGCCCCTAGGTGTGGAACCCTAGGTGGGGGCGCAGCCCTCCCTCTCCCCCTATATATACTTGAGGGGTTTGGGGCTGCCAACAGATGAGTTTGACCTCTCCCTGGCGCAGCCCTACCTCTCTCCCTCCTCCTCTCCCGCGGTGCTTGGCGAAGCCCTGCAGGGATTGCCATGCTCCTCCATCACCACCACGCCGTTGTGCTGCTGCTGGACGGAGTCTTCCTCAACCTCTCCCTCTCTCCTTGCTGGATCAAGGCATGGGAGATGTCACCGGCTGTACGTGTGTTGAACACGGAGGTGCCGTCCGTTCGGCACTAGGATCTCCGGTGATTTGGATCACGACGAGTACGACTCCTTCAACCCTGTTCTCTTGAACGCTTCCGCTTAGCGATCTACAAGGGTATGTAGATGCACTCTCCTTCCCCTCGTTGCTGGTTTCTCCATAGATAGATCTTGGTGACACGTAGGAAAATTTTGAATTTCTGCTACGTTCCCCAACAGTGGCATCATGAGCTAGGTCTATGCGTAGTTTCTATGCACGAGTAGAACACAAGTTGTTGTGGGCGTTGACTTTGTTCAATATGCTTACCGTTACTAGTCCAATCTTGTTTCGACGGTATTGTGGGATGAAGCGGCCCGGACCGACCTTACACGTACACTTACGTGAGACAGGTTCCACCGACTGACATGCACTTGTTGCATAAGGTGGCTAGCGGGTGCCAGTCTCTCCCACTTTAGTCGGATCGGATTCGATGAAAAGGGTCCTTATGAAGGGTAAATAGCAATTGACATATCATGTTGTGGTTTTTGCGTAGGTAAGAAACATTCTGGCTAGAAACCCATAGCAGACACGTAAAACATGCAAACAACAATTAGAGGACGTCTAACTTGTTTTTGCAGGGTATGCTATGTGATGTGATATGGCCGAAAAGAATGTGATGAATCATATATGTATGAGATGATCATGTTCTTGTAATAGGAATCACGACTTGCATGTCGATGAGTATGTCAACCGACAGGAGCCATATGAGTTGTGTTTAGTTTTTGTATGACCTGCGTGTCATTGAACAACGCCATGTAATTACTTTACTTTATTGCTAAACTGTTAGCCATAGTAGTAGAAGTAATAGTTGGCGAGACAACTTCATGAAGACATGATAATGGAGATCATGGTGTCATGCCGGTGACGAAGATGATCATGGCGCCTCAAAGATGGAGATCAAAGGAGCAATATGATATTGGCCATATCATGTCACTATTGGATTGCATGTGATGTTTATCATGTTTTACATCCTATTTTTCTTAGAATGACGATAGCTTAAATAAGATGATCCCTCGCAATAATTTCAAGAAAAGTGTTCCCCCTAACTGTGCACCGTTGCGAAGGTTCGTTGTTTCGAAGCACCACGTGATGATCGGGTGTGATAGATTCTAACGTTCGAATACAACGGGTGTAAGCCAGATTTACACACGCATTACACTTAGGTTAACTTGACGAGCCTAGCATGTACAGAAATGGCCTCGGAAAACGGAAGACCGAAAGGTCCAGCATGAGTCGTATAGAAGATACGATCAACATGAAGATGTTCACCGATGTTGACTAGTCCGTCTCACGTGATGATCGGACATGGCCTAGTTGACTCGGATCATGTAATCCCTTAGATGACTAGAGGGATGTCTATCTGAGTGGGAGTTCATAAGATGAACTTAATTATCCTGAACATAGTCAAAAGATCTTTGCAAATTATGTCGTAAGCTCGCGCTTTAGTTCTACTATTTAGATATGTTCCTAGAGAAAATTCAGTTGAAAGTTGATAGTAGCGAATATGCGGACTAGGTCCATAAACTGAGGATTGTCCTCATTGCTCCGTAGAAGGCTTATGTCCTTAATGCACCGCTCAGTGTGCTGAACCTCGAACATCGTCTGTGGATGTTGCGAACATCTGACATACATGTTTTGATAACTACATGATAGTTCAGTTAAACGGTTTAGAGTTGAGGCACCAAAGACGATTTCGAAACGTCGCGGAACATATGAGATGTTTCGAGGGCTGAAATTGGGATTTCAGGCTCGTGCCCATGTCAAGAGGTATAAGACCTCCGACGATTTTCTTGGCTTGCAAACTAAGAGAGAAAAGCTCAATCATTGAGCTTGTGCTCAGGTTGTCTGAGTACAACAATCACTTGAATCGAGTGGGAGTTGATCTTCCAGATGATATAATGATGTTTCTCCAAAGTCATTGCCACCAAGCTGCTAGAGCTTCGTGATGAACTATAACATATCAGGGATAGATATGATGATCCTTGAGATATTCGTGATGTTTTACACCACGAAAGTAGAAATCAAGAAGGAGCATCAATTGTTGATGGTTAGTGAAACCACTAGTTTCAAGAAGGGCAAGGGCAAGAAGGGATACTTCATGAAACGGCAAATCAGCTGCTGCTCTAGTGAAGAAACCCAAGGTTGAACCCAAACCCGAGACTAAGTGCTTCTGTAATAAGGGGAACAGCCACTGGAGCAGAATTACCCTAGATACTTGGTAGATGAGAAGGCTGGCAAGGTCGATAGAAGTATATTGGATATACATTATGTTAATGTGTACTTTACTAGTACTCCTAGTAGCACCAGGGTATTAGATACCGGTTCGGTTGCTAAGTGTTAGTAACTCGAAATAAAAGGCTACGGAATAAACCGAGACTAGCTAAAGGTGAGCTGACGATATGTGTTGGAAGTGTTTTCCAATCTTGATGTGATCAAGCATCGCACGCTCCCTCTACCATCGAGTTTGGTGTTTGCGTTGAGCATAGACATGATTGGATTATGTCTATCACAATACGGTTATTCATTTATGGAGAATAATGGTTACTCTGTTTATTCGAATAATACCTTCAATGGTCTTGCACCCAAAATGAATGGTTTATTGAATCTCGATCGTAGTGATACACATGTTCATGCCAAAAGATATAAGATAGTAATGATAGTACCACCTACTTTTGGCACTGCTATGTAAGTCATACTGGTATAAAGCGCATGAAGAAGCTCCATGTTGATGGATCTTTGGACTCACTCGTTTTTGAAAAGTTTGAGACATGTGAACCATGTCTATTGGTGTATATGCATGAAGAAACTCCATGCAAATGGACCGTTTGGACTCACTTGATTTTGAATTACTTGAGACATGCAAATCATACCACATGGGCAAGATGACTGAAAGCCTCGTTTTCAGTAAAATGGAACAAGAAGGCGACTTGTTGGAAGTAATACATTTTGATGTGTGCAGTCCAATGAGTGCTGAGGCACGCAGTGGATATCGTTATGTTCTTACTTCATGGGTGATTTGAGTAGATACTGAGTATATTTACTTGATGAAACACAAGTCTGAATTATTGAATGGTTCAAGTAATTTTAGAATGAAGTTGAAGATCATCATGACAAGAGGATAAAATGTCTATGATATGATCATAGAGATGAGTATCTGAGTTACGAGCTTTGGCATGCAATTAAGACATTGTGGAAATTGTTTCACAATTAATATCGCTTGGAACACCATAGTGTGATGGTGTGCCTGAACATCATAGTTGCACACTATTGGATATGGTGCGTACCATGATGTCTCTTATCAAATTACCACTATCATTCATGGGTTAAGCATTAGAGACAACCGCACTCACTTTAATAGGGCACCACGTAATTCCGTTGAGACGACACCGTTTGAACTATAGTTGTCGTTTCTTAAAAGTTTGGGGCTGCGACGCTTATGTGAAAAAGTTTCAGGTTGATAAGCTCGAACCCAAAGCGGATAAAATGCATCTTCATAGGACACCCAAAATAGTTGGGTATACCTCCTAATTCAGATCCGAAAGCAATAGGGATTGTTTCTTGAATTGGGTCCTTTCTCGAGGAAAAGTTTGTCTCGGAAAATTGAGTGGGAGCATGGTAGAGACTTGATGAGGTTATTGAACCGTCACTTCAACTAGTGTGTAGCAGGGCACAGGAAGTTGTTCCTGTGGCGCCCACACCAATTGAAGTAGAAGCTTATGATAGTGATCATGAAGTTTCGGATCAAGTCACTACTGTACCTCGTAGGGTGACAAGGATGCGTACTACTTCAGAGTGGTACAGTAATCCTGTCTTGAAGGTCATGTTGCTAGACAACAATCAACCTACGAGCTATGGAGAAGCGATGGTGGGCCCATATTCCGACAAATGATTAGAAGCCATGAAATCCGAGATAGGATCCATGTATCAGAACAAAGCATGGACTTTGGTGGATTTGCCCGATGATCGGCAAGTCATTGAGATAAATGGATCTTTAAGAAGAATACGAACGTGGACGGTAATGTCACCGTCTATGAAGCTCAACTTGTGGCAAAGAGTTTTTTCACAAGTTCAAGGAGTTGACTACGATGAGATTTTCTCATCCGTAGTGATGCTTAAGTCCGTCGGAATCATGTTAGCATTAGCTGCATTTATGAAATCTGGCAGATGGATGTCAAAACGAGTTTCCTTACCAGTTTTCATAAGGAAAGGTTGTATGTGATACAATCAGAAAGGTTCTGTTGATCCTAAGGATGCTAAAAGGTATGCTAGCTCCAGCGATCCTTCCATGGACTAGAGCAAGCATCTCGGAGTCAGAATTTACACTTTGATGAGATGATCAAAGATTTTGTGTTTATACAAAGTTTATGAGAAACTTGTATTTCCAAAGAAGTCAGTGGGAGCACTATAGAATTTCTGATAAGTATATGTTGTAAACATATTGTTGATCAGAAATGATGTAGAATTTCTAGAAAGCATATAGGGTTATTTGAAAAGTGTTTTTCAATGGAAAACCTGGATTAGGCTACTTGAATAATAAGCATCAAGATCTATAAGATAGATCAAAATGCTTAATAGTACTTTCAAATGAGCACATACCTTGACATGATCTTGAAGGTGTTTAAGATGGATCAGTCAAAGAAGGAGTTCTTGCCTGAGTGGTAAGGTATGAAGTTAAAGCTCGACCATGTCAGAATAGAGACAAAGGACGAAGGTCATCCCCTATGCTTTAGACATAGGCTCTACATATGCTATGCAGAGTACCGCACCTGATGTGTGCCTTGCCGCGTGTCTAGCAAGGGGGTACAAGAGTGATCCAGGAATGGATCATTGGACAACAGTCAAAATTGTCCTTGGAGAAATAAGGACATGTTTCTCGATTATGGAGGTGATAAAGAGTTCAGCGTAAAGGGTTACGTCGATGCAAGCTTTAACACCTATTCGAATGACTCTGAGTAGCAAACCGGATACATATAGTGGAGCAACCATTTGGAATAGCTCCAAGTGGAGCGTGGAAGCAGCATTTACAATATGACCTAGAGATTTACGAAGTACATACGAATCTGAATGTTGCAGACCCGTTGACTAAAACCTCTCTTACAAGCAAAACATGATCAAACCCTAGAACTCATTGAGTCTTAATCACATGATGATGTGAACTAGTTTAGTGACACTAGTAAACTCTTGGGTGTTGGTCACAAGACGATGTGACCTGTGAGTGTTAATCACATGGCGATGTGAACTAGATTATTGACTCTAGTGCAAGTGGGAGACTGTTGGAAATATGCCCTAGAGGCAATAATAAATTAGTTATTATTACTATATTTCCTTGTTCATGATAATCGTTTATTATCCATGCTATAATTGTATTGATAGGAAACTCAGATACATGTGTGGATACATAGACAACACCATGTCCCTCGTAAGCCTCTAATTGACCAGCTCATTGATCAATAGATGGTTACGGTTTCCTGACCATGGACATTGGATGTCGTTGATAACGGGATCACATCATTAGGAGAATGATGTGATGGACAAGACCCAATCCTAAGCCTAGCACAAAGATCGTAGTTCGTATGCTAAAGCTTTTCTAATGTCAAGTATCATTTCCTTAGACCATGAGATTGTGCAACTCCCGGATACCATAGGAATGCTTTGGGTGTACCAAACGTCACAACGTAACTGGGTGGCTATAAAGGTGCACTATAGGTATCTCCGAAAGTGTCTGTTGGGTTGGCACGAATCAAGACTGGGATTTGTCACTCCGTGTGACGGAGAGGTATCTTTGGGCCCACTCGGTAGGACATCATCATAATGTGCACAATTTGATCAAAGAGTTGATCGCGGGATGATGTGTTACGGAACGAGTAAAGAGACTTGCCAGTAACGAGATTGAACAAGGTATCGGTATATCGACGATCGAAACTCGGGCAAGTACTGTACCGCTAGACAAAGGGAATTGTATACGGGATCGATTGAGTCCTTGACATCATGGTTCATCCGATGAGATCATCGTGGAACATGTGGGAGCCAACATGGGTATCCAGATCCCGCTGTTGGTTATTGGCCGGAGAACGTCTCGGTCATGTCTGCATGGTTCCCGAACCCGTAGGGTCTACACACTTAAGGTTCGATGACGCTAGGGTTATAAAGGAAGTTTGTATGTGGTTACCTAATGTTTTTAGGAGTCCCGGATGAGATCCCGGACGTCACGAGGAGTTCCGGAATGGTCCGGAGGTAAAGATTTATATATGGGAAGTCCTGTTTTGGTCACCGGAAAAGTATCGGGTTTTATCGGTAACGTACCGGGACCACCGGGAGGGTCCCGGGGGTCCACCAAGTGGGGCCACCATCCCCGGTGGGCTGCATGGGCCAAGTGTGGGAGGGGACCAGCCCCAGGTGGGCTGGTGCGCCCCCCACAAGGGCCCAAGGCGCCTAGGGTTTGGGGAGGGGGCACACCCACCTAACTTGGGGGGGCAAGTTTCCCCTCTCCCCCCCTTTGGTCGCACCCTAGATGGGTTTGGGCTGGCCGCCGCCCCTAGGGGTGGAACCCTAGGTGGGGGTGCAGCCCTCCCTCTCCCCCTATATATACTTGAGGGTTTTGGGGCTGCCAACAGATGAGTTTGACCTCTCCCAGGCGCAGCCCTATCTCTCTCCCTCCTCCTCTCCCGCGGTGCTTGGCGAAGCCCTGCAGGGATTGCCACGCTCCTCCATCACCACCACGCCGTTGTGCTGCTGCTGGACGGAGTCTTCCTCAACCTCTCCCTCTCTCCTTGCTGGATCAAGGCATGGGAGACGTCACCGGGCTGTATGTGTGTTGAATGCGGAGGTGCCGTCCGTTCAGCACTAGGATCTCCGGTGATTTGGATCACGACGAGTACGAGTCCTTCAACCCCGTTCTCTTGAACGCTTCCGCTTAGTGATCTACAAGGGTATGTAGATGCACTCTCCTTCCCCTCATTGCTGGTTTCTCCATAGATAGATCTTGGTGACACGTACGAAAATTTTGAATTTCTGCTACATTCCCCAACATGCGCATGCTCCTAGGGGGATAGATTGGTAGGAAAAGACCATCGCTCGTCCCCGACCGCCACTCATAAGGATGCACAAGCCAGGTACACTTCATGTTTCAAATTTGTTACACAACTTTAACCATACGTGCATGATACGGGACTTGCAAACTTCAACACAAGTATTTCTCAAATTCATAATCACCCAACTAGCACGACTTTGATATTATCACCTCCATATCTCAAAAAAATTATCAAGCATCAAACTTATCTTAGTATTCAATTCACTCAAAAGATAGTTTCACATATCTTGAACACCAAGTATATTAACATTAAGCAAATTACCATGCTATTAATGACTCTCAAAATAATCTAAGTGAAGCATGAGAGTTCAACTATTTCTCCAAAATAAAACTACCACCATGATCTAAGAGATATAAGTGAAGCACTGGAGCAACAACAAACTACTCCGAAAGATATAAGTGAAGATCAATGAGTAGCTAAATAGATATGCAACTATGCGAAGACTATCTCTCATTTAATAATTTCAGATCTTGATACTTTATTCAAACAGCAAGCAAAGCTAAAGAAAACTACATTGCAAGGATAGCACAACTCATGTGAAGAAGCAAAAACTTAGGCTCAACCGATACTAACCGATAGTTGTTGAAGAAGAAAGGTGGGATGCCTACCAGGGCATCCCCAAGCTTATATGCTTGAGACTTCTTGAAATATTATCTTGGGGTGCCTTAGGCATCCCCAAGCTTGAGCTTTTGTGTCTCCTTAATTCCTCTCATATCATGGTTTCTCTTTTTATCAAAGGCTTCATTCACAACAAACTCAACAAGAACTCGTGAGATAGGTTAGTATAAACCAATGCAAAACCTTATCATTTTCTACTATAGCAAATCACTTAAATAATTATCCAACATTGCATACTAAATGCCTCTGCATATTTAATACTCCTATCTTCAAATAGAATCATTAAACAAGCAAACATATGCAAACAATGCAACCATAACAGCAATCTGCCAAAACAGTACAGTCTGTAAAGAATGCAAGAGTAACAATACTTCCCTTACTCCAAAAATTATGAACTAAAATTCCCACTGTAATAAATTTATCATAGCTCATTATGCAAAAAGATTCAACATTATATTATGCTCTTACTTTTCGAGGGAATTTTTGCAACAGCGGTAAACTTTCTGTTTTCAAACAACAACATGTATACTAGCAAAATAAGCATGGCAAAGGCTATCCTTGACTTTTTTTTATTGAAACTAAAGATGCAAAACATTAATCTAACTAAAAGAAATAAAATACTAACAAAACAAAATGACGCTCCAAGCAAAACACATAACATGTGGTGAATAAAAATATAGCTCCAAGTAAAGTTACCGATGAACGAAGATGAAAGAGGGGATGCCTTCCGGGGCATCCCCAATCTTAGGTTCTTGGTTGTCCTTGAATATTACCTTGGGGTGCCTTGGTCATCTCCAAGCTTAGGCTCTTTCCACTCCTTATTCCATAGTCCATCGAATCTTTACCCAAAACTTGAAAACTCCACAACACAAAACTCAACAGAAAACTCGTAAGCTCCGTTAGTATAAGAAAATAAAACAACAACTTAGGTACTGTAATGAACTCATTCTAAATTCATATTGGTGTAATATCTACTGTACTTCAACTTATTTATGGTTCATACCCTCTGATACTACTCATAGATTCATCAAAATAAGCAAACAACACATAGAAAACAGAATCTGTCAAAAACAGAACAGTTTGTAGTAATCTGTACCAAACGTATACATATGGAACTCCAAAAATCCTACCAAATTAGGAAGTCCTAATAAATTCGTGTACCAATCCATAGAAAAAAGAATTAGATCAGAAGCACGTTTGTGTGAATTAACAAAACTAATTTACTGGGTGCAAAAGTTTCTGATTTTCAGCAGGATCATCACAACTATCACCATAAGCCATCCTAAAGGTCTTACTTGTCACTTTATTGAAACAAAAGCTATAAAACATGATTAATACAGTAGAATAATCATGTTAACACACAAAAACAGTAAGGATAAGTATTGGGTTGTCTCCCAACAAGCGCTTTCTTTAATGCCTTTTCAAACTAGGCATGATGATGACAATGATGCTCACATAAAAGATAAGAATTTGAAACATAATGGGAGCATCATGAAGCATATGACTAGCACATTTAAGCCTAACCCACTTCCTATGCATAGGGATTTTGTGAACAAACAACTTACGGGAACAATAATCAACATGCATAGGAAGGTAAAACAAGCATAGCTTCAAGATTTTAAACACATAGAGAGGGAACTTGATATTATTGCAATTCCTACAAGCATATATTCCTCCCTCATAATAATTTTCAGTATCATCATGAATGAATTCAACAATATAACCAGCACCTAAAGCATTCTTTTCATGATCTACTAGCATAGAAAATTTACTACTCTCCACATAAGCAAACTTCTTCTTTATGGCATACGTATCATCACAATAATAATCATAGATAGGAGGCATGCTTTCATCATAGTAAATTTGCTCATCAAAGCTTGGGGGGCAAAAAATATCATCTTCATCAAACATAGCTTCCCCGAGCTTGTGGCTTTGCATATCATTAGCATCATGGATATTCAAGGAATTCATACTAACAACATTGCAATCATGCTTATCATTCACATATTTCATGCCAAGCATTCTATGTAATTCTTCTTCTAGCACTTGAGCACAATTTTCTTTCCCATGATACTCACGAAAGATATTAAAAAGGTGAAACGTATGAGACAAACTCAACTCCATTTTTTTTGTAATTTTCTTTTATAAACTAGACTAGTGCTAAACCAAGAAACAAAAAGATTCGATTGCAAGATCTAAAGATATACCTTCACTTACCTAGCCTCCCCGGCAACGGCGCCAGAAAAGAGCTTGATGTCTACTACACAACCTTCTTCTTGTAGACGTTGTTGGGCCTGCAAATGCACATGTTTGTAGGACAGTAGCAAATTTCCCTGAGGTGGATGACCTAAGGTTTATCAATCCGTGGGAGGCGTAGGATGAAGATGATCTCTCTCAAGCAACCCTGCAACCAAATAACAAAGAGTCTCTTGTGTCCCCAACACACCCAATACAATGGTAAATTGTATAGGTGCACTAGTTCGGCGAAGAGATGGTGATACAAGTGCAAAATAGATAGTATATATAGGTTTTTGTAATCTGAAATAATAAAAACAGCGAGGTAACAAGTGGTAAAAGTGAGCGTAAATAGTATTGCAATGATAGGAAACAAGGCCTAGGATTCATACTTTCACTAGTGCAAGTTCTCTCAACAATAATAACATAGATAGATCATATAACAAGCCCGCAACATGCAACAAAGAGTCACTCCAAAGCCACTAATAGCGGAGAACAAACGTAGAGATTATGGTAGGGTACGAAACCACCTCAAAGTTATTCTTTGAGATCGATCTATAAAAGAGTTCGTACTAGAATAACACCTTAAGACACAAATCAACCAAAACCCTAATGTCACCTAGATACTCCATTGTCACCTCAAGTATCCGTGGGCATGATTATACGATATGTATCACACAATCTCAGATTCATCCAACCAACACAAAGTACTTCAAAGAGTGCCCCAAAGTTTCTACTGGAGAGTCAAGAACGTGTGCCAACCCCTATGCATAGGTTCCCAATGTCACGAAACCCGCAAGTTGATCACCAAAACATACATCAAGTGGCACATGATATCCCATTGTCACCACAGATAATCACGGCAAGACATACATCAAGTGTTCTCATAAAAGACTCAATCCGATAAGATAACTTCAAAGGGGAAACTCAATTCATCACAAGAGAGTAGAGGGGGAGAAACATCATAAGATCCAACTACAATAGCAAAGCTCGGGATACATCAAGATCGTGCCATAGAGGGAACATGAGAGAGAGAGAGAGAGAGAGAGATCAAACACATAGCTACTGGTACATACCCTCAGCCCCGAGGGTGAACTACTCCCTCCTCGTCATGGATAGCGTCGGGATGATGAAGATGGCCACCGGTGATGGGATCCCCCTCTGGCAGGGCGCCGGAACGGGCTCCCGAGAGGTTTTTGGTGGCTACAGAGGCTTGCCACGGCGGAACTCCTGATCTATCTTCTGTTCTGGAAGGTTTTGGGTACGTAGGTATAGATGGGTGCAGGGGGTATGTCGGTGGAGCTACGGGGGCCCCACGAGGTAGGGGGGCGCGCCCGGGGGGGGGGGGGGGTGGGGGGTGGGCGCGCCCCCCTCCCTCGTGGGCAGCCCATATCTCCCCTGGCGTGCACTCCAAGTTCCCTGGGTTGCTTTCCTTCGAAAAATAACTTCTCCAGTTGATTTCATTCCGTTTTGACTCCGTCTGATATTCCTTTTCCTCGAAACATTGAAATAGGCATAAAACAGCAAATCTGGGCTGTGCCTCCGGTTAATAGGTTAGTCCCAGAAATAATATAAAAGTGGATAATAAAGCCCAATATAGCCTAAACAGTAGATAAAGTAGCATGGAGCAATCCAAAATTATAGATACGTTGGAGACGTATCAGGAATGCACGTGCAAAACAGAGAATTTAAGAACACAGGATTTCTGCCAATCCGGGTGTTTGATTCACAACAATTGGAAGATCACAGGATGCAAAGAAGCATGGTGAGATTAAGTCAAACCACAAGAAAATGTACCGTTATAATGCTATTATGCTACTATCTCTTAGTCTTGTGCTTCATGAATAGGAATTTGAAAAGGAGGACAAGTGAAAATTAAAATTCCTATGTTTTTTCTTTCAAGGAGACACTAAAGGAACAAATCCGTGTGCTTAGTGGACAATATATATAACATGTAGAGTAAAAAAGAGATGCAACAAGTGTACAACCTCTTTGGTGAAGCGATGTCGATCTCAGCGTGATTGGGTTGGCCGGTGAGGATGCTCCGGCTAACTTTGCTGTCGGAGGAGGGGAAGAAGATCTTAGGCGTTTGGAGATGGAGCCTGAGGTACTGCTCCGCTGTGATGGAGGTTTCGTCGTTGGAGCAGCTCCGGTGAGTTGTACGATGCCGAGGCTGAAGCAGGACAAGAGAGACAACAAACAACGTTAACCTGAGTGGAATTCTAATAGCATCTCCAATACATGACGTAAAATACATAACCACAAAGTGCTAGATGTAAAATAGATCAGCCACTCATCTCTGAACTTAACTGTCGAAACTGAACTTAACTGTCGAAACTGAACCTAACTGTCCAAACTGAATTTTGCTGTCGAAACTGAATTTTGCTGTCGAAACTGAACACACTAGCAAGGTGAGGCTACACGTCGGTCGACTGACTTTTTCATCTCTGGTCAGTCGATTTTGCAGCCGTTGGATACGAAATCATGGGCCTGCGGTTCATCTTCAACCTCCACCCCCCTGAGCCGCCAGCCACCACTGGCCAAACAGCAGCCCCCCGCCGCCCGCGGCCGGCGGTGCGCCACCCCGCCCGCCCCAAAAACACTCCGCACCGCCGGTCCGCCGCCGCCTTGGCCATCCCTCTAGCCCCCCCCCCCCCCCCCGTGCCGAGCTTTTTCTCCGGCGATCCCCACGCCACCGGGCCGCCAACGCGCCGCCACCGCCGGCGACCACCGCCCCCATCCTAAACCCTAAGATAGATAGTAGGGTACCTCTCCGGCGATCCCCCCTCCCCGCTGCGGCTGGTTCTTCCTTCACCCCGGCGAGCCCACCCCTTGGAAATCGACTAACCCAAAAGTCGATTCAGTCGACTGAAGTGTAGCCAAATCGGAGCAGCATCACAAGCAAGAGCAAGAGCGAGAGCAGTAGCGCGAGCAAGAGCAATATCAAGAGCAGAACAGGTAGGGGACCAAGAGCAAGAGCAGAGCAGGAGCGTGAGCGAGAGCTAAAGCAGCAGGAGATCCTACTAATGTGGACGTTGCCGCCGAGGGAGCGACGCCATGGAGGAAGTGTCCAGCGACGCCGCCGTGGATGGAGCCGCGCCGTGTCGGCTCGGGACCGAGCGCCGGCAGCACCGTGAGATCGAATCAAGAAGAAAATGTGGCGATTAGTGTACAACCTCTTTGGTGGCGCCGATTAGGCCGCAACTTTATCCGAGGAAACGGTGATGATGATGCTCTTCCGGTGGTGCAGGTGAAGACGGCGGTGTGGGAATGGAGGTGGCGCGAAAGACGAGGGGAACGTCGGGGCAGCTCCTTGGAGGTGGAGGACGGGGTGGCTGAACCGGCAGGACGATGAGATCGACGACGGATCCTCATCCGGTACGGTGGACGAGGGACGTTGAGGTGTTGCTGTGGACGACGTCGTTGGGGAAGAAGCTCCGGCTGGGTGGCGGATGGAGCCGGGTGTGGGGTTTCGTCGCGGGTTTTCGCGGCCTTGGTGTACGAATGGGTGGGCGGATGGGATGGCAGTGGGGAACCATGGCTTAGAGACGCGGTTGTCCGAAATGTGGGGTAAGTTACGAAAGTACCCCCCACCGATTTGAGGTGGTTCTTTCGGTTCAGGGGTACCACGGGCATTTCGCGTGTCGGGATTTCATAGGAGGTGGGAGTTTTCGCGCGTGTTGTAATTTCAGAATAGCAAGGCGCGGGTTGAGATGGAGGGAGTTGTCGGAGCACAACGAGACAAAGATATATCTTCAATAGTTCGGGCTAACAAGGCGCGGGTTGAAATTTCCGGACAAGCCTAACGTGTACTGTACCAAATCAATGCGCACTTCAAATGTCATTCAAAACTTTGAATTCATGTTATGTTCAATTAAAATATTTCGCTACGTGTATAATGCATGCAACCTACTACTCAAATGAACGTTTTAGTGCACTCCAAACGTATATACTACTGGTTCAATATGAACTAAATTTGAATAAGATCTACAATAATGATTGTTGTGAAGTCAAAGCATTTGAATTCGTTTCTCTGTTTTAATAAGATCTACAATCATCATTATTGTCAAGTTAAACCATCTTTTGTGTATTATCTTCACAGCACACCACATGATCAGGATTGAGTTACATATGAACTATGTGTACTATATGAACTCAAACTAGATTTTTTTTTTGAAAAAAAAATCAGTGACAGTGGGAGAGGCTCCCACTGACTTTGTATTACTCACAACAGAACAGTTACATGTGTGTTACAATGGGTTTTAGGCCCCCCGGCCGTAAGGGTTGCAGAATCAAAAACTAGCGGTCCAAACTTACAATGAAATCAGAGAGAAAAGGATGAACTTTCTCAGGACAGTTATGGATCACCAAACCCAACAGATGTTTGAACCTAGCTAACCACTCCACGAACGAGTGCGGGATCCCCCTGAAATGTTGGTTGTTTCTTTCCATCCACAGGCTCCAAGCAGCAAGCAAGAAGATATCCATGAATAATGGCCGACGCCAGCTCTCTCTCCCACCATGCAAGATGGCTAGCCTATTGGTTCCTCCTGGCCAGGTCAGACCAACCTTACTCCAGCATTGTTGGGCGAAGGGGCACGTGAAGAAGAGATGTTCCACGATTTCCTCGGGGGGGTTTTGGCAGAGCATGCAAGTGTAGTTTCCCCCGGTTACAGCAAAGTGCCGCCGCTTCAGCATGTTCCTAGTGTTCAAACGATCGACCATAAGCAGCCACCCAAACATCTTGAACTTGATCGGGCTTTTGGAGTTCCATAGCCATCCAAAGGCTATGGAACGTCCTAGGTCACAGACCCAAACGTCGGCCGAGCCATTTTCCAGACTGACATGCAAGGACCCTTGCTGTATCTCTCTGATCTCCTCCCTGGCCTGGACCGAAAGAGGCAGACTGAAGATCGTGGCTGGATCAGTGGTCCTGAGAACCTTGGCAACGGAGTCATCCTCGTTCAGAGCATAAGAGAAGGCTCGCGGATGCGTGTCCATCAGTGCGGAGCCAGTGTCACTAAACCAGACATCTTTCCAAAACAGAGAGCTGCATCCATCCCCGAGGATGACCGGGGTGACCCCACGGAAGGTTCCACTAAGCTGCATTACGTCTTTCCACCAGAAGGAACCCACCGGCTCAGTGGCGTGCGGCACCTTGTTCGGGTAGTACGCCTCCCAGACTAGCTGAACCCATGGCACATCCTCATGATTGTAGAACTTGAACAAGTACTTTAGGAGAAGCGCAACATTTTGTATTTTGATATCAATAACACCAAGGCCACCACACCGTTTCGGTCGACAGACAAGCTCCCAGGCAGCAAGGGATTTGGATTTGACCCCATCATCAGAATTTTTAGCCCAGAGGCAGTAGCGGCGCAGTTTGTCGAGGTGCTCAACCACTTTAGGGTGCAGCTTGATCGTGCACATTGCATAGATCAGCATGGAGGTGACCACTGAATTGACCAGCGTCAGCTTGGCCCCCGATGACATCAGTGATAAGGCAGTGGATGTTTTCCTCTCAACCGAGTGCACCAACGGCATGAGATCTAGAACACTCGGCCTAGTCGTCCCCATGGGGAGACCGAGGTAAGTGAACGGCAGTGTGCCAACAGAGCAGCCAAACACCTCTGCCAACCCACTCGCACGCTGGTGGTCGACATTAATGGGTATGAGGGTTGATTTATGGAAGTTGATCTTGAGTCCCACCGAAGCCGCATAATCCTCCAAGATAAGTTTCATGCGGGCGGCCTATGTAGGACAAGCTTGCATAACCAAGATGGTGTCGTCAGCGTATTGCACCACCGGGAAGTCACCTGCATTTTCACGAGGAATGGGAAGCTCCAGCAAACCCTGAGTGTAAGCATCATTGATCGCAGCTTGGAGCAGATCAGCCGCCAGGACAAAGATCAGTTATGAGATAGGGTCACCCTGTCGCACGACACACTTGCATTTGAATTTCCGACCAGGAACACCATTTAAGAGGACTGACGAAACTCCCGAGCCAAAGATCGTTTCCATCCAGCCTAACCACCTGTCATCAAAACCCATGTGTTTCATAATTTCCAACATGGGGGCATGTTCAATCGTATCAAAGGCCTTGGCAAAGTCAAGCTTAAGCAATATAATCTCTCTCCCAGATGAGTGGCATTGGTGAATATATTCGTACGACCACGCAAGACAATCCTGGATGGTCCTACCTTTGATAAATCCATATTGGTTCCTGTGTATGATTTTGAGAATAACTTTCTGTAGCCGGTTAGCCAAGATCTTTGTAATGACTTTCAGACAACAGTTCAGTAAGGTAATTGGTCTGAAATCATTAGCCGTTTCCGGAAAGGATATTTTTGGAATCAGGGTGATATATCCCTCACTAATGCTAGTGATGTCAAGCCCACCTGCATGGAAAGCGTGACAGAGGTCGTAGAAATCCAACTTGATGATTTGCCAGCACTTCTTAAGAAAACAACCATTAAAACCATCCGGGCCAGGGGCTCTGTCATTCGGCATTTCCTTGATAACAGCATCTACTTCATCAGAAGAGAAAGGCGCACTTAGTTGGTCCAGCCCATCGATCCCGCGGATGATCCTAGAGAGATCAAACTTCATGCTGGTAGGTTTAGAAGAACCCAAACGATCCTTGTATGTATTGAACAGGACCCCCTCCTTGCCAACATGGTCATGGATTTCGACCTCGCCAACTCTAAGCATGGCAATAGCATTGTGCCTATATCTCTCTGTGGCCAATGACTGAAAGAGCTTAGTGTTTTCGTCAGCAAAGCAAAAATACCTGATAGTACATCTCTTTCGCCAGTACTCATTCTGGTATTTGAGCAAGGCCTGTAAGTGGGTTTTCAATATCTTCTTGAAGTTTGACTCCTGGACATATAAAGGTCGTTTATCCTCGAGAGTGTCCATGATGGCCAGAGTCTCATTACTGTTTTGAATCAGAACTTTAAGTTTCAAGACACCCTTGCTCCATCACTTAAGATCGTACCTCAGGTTTTTAAGTTTTTTTGCATATTCGCGCCGCGGCATTGGGGGCGTGACATGTTTTAGACCATGAGCTAGCAACAACCTCCATGAACCCATCATGATTAGTCCAAATATTCTCAAACCAAAATAGCTTGGATCGGGGGATACTTGATTCAATTGTGACCACGCACGAAATCTGGTCGGACACTGGCTTCCCCAGGGGCAGGACCATTGTGTTTGGATATGAGGTGGTCCAACAAGCCGACGAGAAGAACCAGTCCAACTGTTCGAGCAGAGGATCATCCTGCATATTACTCCAGGTGTATGCTCGGCCTTTCACAGGTAATTCCATGAGCGATTGTGCACGGATGAGCTCATTAAATAACAGCATGTCCGCAGCATCATCCCCAGGTTTGTTTCTGTTATTCGTGGATTGAATAAAGTTAAAGTCGCCAAGAATCAGCCAGTTTTCATCATCAGGAATTTTCAAATCAAAAAGCCAGTTTGTAAAATCCAATCGACGCTGACCAGAGCAGGGGCCATAGACATTGATCAGATTCCACGAGTCATTCGACTGCGTGGCCACAAAAGAAACCCCAATGGCAAAAGAATCCACAAACCAAGGTGTGCCCGTAAACACAGCACTATTCCAAATGACAATGATGCCACCAGAGGCACCCACTGATGGCGCAAAAACAAATTTATCGAAGCGCTTAGGGCAGAAAGTCTTAATAAAAGCAAGATCGAAGGATTCACGTTTAGTTTCCTGGATACATAGCACAGAACAACCGCTAGTATCAATCGCATTCCTAATAGCCAAAAGTTTTGCATCAGAGTTTATGCCTCTGATGTTCCACGAGAGCACATTCCACGATTTATTCATCAGAAGGGAAGACTTCAGTCTTCATCCGCCCCCGACGAGCGCTGGTCATCCAGCAGCTTCTCACGGGAGAGGGCTTCCGGAGCAATTCCACAGTTGCTTCCCATCTGTTGAAGATCCTCGATCGGTGTTGGTGGGGGGCAAGCAGCATTGGGCACCTGCACAGGAGCAGCAGCCAAAGAAACAGCATTGACAAAAGGAGTCTCACGTGGTTTCACCCTTGACTTGGAACGCTTTGTGTCTGGAGCATGGTTGATTTTGAATCCATCATACTTGTTGGATCTATTGCTCCGTCTGATAGTAGTGGTGTCCAAAGGCACTAACACATTGCGGTGTTGAGTAGCATTGAACACAGAGGAGGATGCAAGCACCTGAAGCGCAGTAGGCTGGTCTGGTGAAGGCACTATCTGAGATTCCACCTCTACCGAGACGAGCCGCGTGATCGCCTTGAGGCCAGGAGAGTGTTCAGGCAAATCCCAATTCGCAGCGATCAACCGAGCCCTGGGTTCAGGCGACAACAAAGACGATGGAACAACAATTGTCCCCCACTGAACTACAGTAGCAAAGATCCTTGAGAAGATGTCAGGTTCTGGCGCCATACCCTCAATCCAAGCTGCAGCAGCGGCATTAAGATGATTCTGAATAATCTGAAAAGGGTTTAGGGGCAACATCACAGGAGAGGTATGTTGAAGGGTGATAGCTGGTGTATATATGCGTACCCCCAATCCAAAGCAATAACTCATGATCAACAGCAACCTGAAGAAAAATAGAGCTTCCCCCCAGCCCTGACAAACTCTAACCTGGCTGCAGGGTTGCCATTCACAAATCCATCAGCCAAAGCTTCCACTGCCTGAAACTCAGAATCAGATGACCAAATGTCAGATAGATTATCCTGCACATTATGCTCCGGATCCACACCATCCATGAGAGACGAACCATCATACTGAAAGAAAGTCCTAAAACTGAACCCAGTATAAGGTGGAGGGATCATAGGCCACACACCCCACCCGTTTTCCTGAACATCCTGAGCAGGTTCAGGGGCATTCCAGGCAGCCTCATTCAAAGCATCCTGAGCAGCCATCTCATCAATTCTTGCTTGCTGCATGAGGGTGTAGTAAGGAAGCTGGTATGGATGTGGAGATGCATTCAAAAGCGGGGGAACATCCTCATTACCAACCATGTTTGGTATAGTATTTCTGCCATTCAGAACATAAACAGGCACCGACCACGAGCGGGCAAGACCCGGCAATAAACCAACCCTGATAATCACAAGACTATGCGGCACCTCAGCAACATCTTTGATATGACATTTGACAAGGATTCTAGCCTTGTTCTGTCCCGGACGGGGCCAGGCAAGCATCTTCCCAAAGTGTGAGACAGCCTTATGGACATAATGATCAGTTTGCTAGTCCATTGGAAAAGCAAGAAACATGACCCAAACTTCATATTCAAAAGCAGGCATGCGCATATTGATAATCTCATCATGCGGAACTAGGGAGAAGGTGGAATCATCAGTCAAAGCATGCGGTCCTTCTCTAATGGCAGCATCTCTACTTTCCATATCCGCAAACACTACACACCCGATCCCCAGCGGGTAAACAAAGTCATCTAGCAGTTCATACTCTAAATCTCGAACAATAATGCGGCAGACCTCAGCTAGCCAGAACTCCTTCTGATGATCAGGGACCGGAGGGTTGACGGAGACAATGGCGTACCTATCATGGTTCAGAGGCGGATCATCCACCACCATAACGTGACGCTGGACCCGATGAGCAGGCCCGCGATCAAAGGTGGATCCATCTGGAGCGAAGGCAAACAGGCGCACGGGGATGTTCGCCATGGTAGATGGTGCCGGGGGCTGCGGCGGCTTGAGATATTTCGCCAGAGTAGGAGGTGGGGGTTTCTTTCTCACGGTTGAAGGCGAGAAGAATCGAGATGGTGGAGGCATGGGTGTAGAACTCCAGGAGAGCGTCGTCTCACCCGATTGGGGTTTTTGGTAGGCAGAATTGACTACACCCTGACCGGGTAGGCGTATCGTCAAGCAATGGGGGTTAGCCACGTCCGCGTGGTGCGGGATTATCTGTTTCCATTTCCATATGCAACCACCATGCGGATCCGTAGCAACACGGGCCATGCCAACATCCACAAAGTTACCAACCTCAGATACATCCGCAGCAGCCCGAGGCAAGATCCTCTCCGATTGTGTTAGATTTTTTCGTTTCCAAGCCCAGCGAGGGAGAAAAGCACAAGCCTTGAGCTTACGTGACTTGTGGCCTAGTCGAAAGCAGAGAGAGCAGCGACGAAGCCCAGGACAAAGCCTAGTCATGTGGTTAACCGCAGAACATGCATTACACGGAAAGCCCAAAGGATCCGGGCCCACTTTGCAAGGCACATGCTTATGATCATCAGTACGTGTAGTCGAGCAAGCGCATGCGCCAGAATCATCCCCACAACGTTGACAGAAAACTCCAGTGCAGGAATCATCAACATGGCCAAGACGATCACAGAGTGAGCAATGCAAAAGTCTTTTGTAAATGTATTCCTTGGTGGGGACTGACGAAACTTGCACCATAAGCTTAACATTATCATTATCGTATCCGGCCTGCCAACATCCAAAATAGAAAGAAGTTTCTCATCCGGAATTGAATCCCATAAGCCCACAATATATCCTTCACCACGAATAGATGGCAACCTTGCAGGAATATCGGGAACAATAGGTAAAGATATGGAACCAATCCGAAAAGAATCCGGAGAAACCAGAGACGAAAAACTACCAAAGGAGATCAGATCTGAAGGCTCGCCAGAATGTAAGTCCGTCGGCGGCGGAATGAAACCCAATTTCTGCAGCACTGGTAATGACGCGGGATCCAATGGTAGTTTACTCTGGTTAGAGAGCCATTTAGATTTAATCGCCGGACCAGGTGAGGAAGCCAAACCAGTTAGCTCAGAATCAGCGTGCCATGAGGGGAGCCGTGGGCGTGAATTCACAGAACGATGAAGATGAAAGTGGCAGATAAAGTCCGGCCAAATACGGTCTCTTAACCCAAAAATAAAATGCCCCACACGATTTGAGGCCACTGAAAACCGAAAATGTCGATCACCCAGTCGCAAAACATTGAAACCAACAGAAAGACCTCCAATACATGACTGAAGGGCCAAACCCACCGAATCCACCGAGAGGGGAAAAGAAGCCGAGGAGAAGGAAACTTCAAGGTAGAATTCCTTGGAGCCGGGGTTGGGGACGAAGTGGACCGTAGATCCAAACCTTGCACGCACTTGTGCCTCAACCTTGAGGCCGGGGGAGAAATCCAAGTGGAGGAGGCCATCCATTGGGGTCGTCGGGAGGAGATCGTAGGGTTAAACCCTAGAATCGCCATGGGAGTCGTCTGAGGTGGGTGGAGGTGGGGGAGTCGCCATCTGAACTAGATTTTTTGAATCCACTTTATTTTGATTTCAAATCACATTACATTTCTAGCTCTAGCTAGATCTTCATAATCTAAACCATGTCTCATATGTATAATGTGTTTATCACATTATGTATGGTGCCCCGCCCCCTATGCCTACAAGTATTTAGATGTGAGTTGCAAACACCACACATTACCACAAATTCAAATAAAATGTGAGAATGTTCGATATATAGTATTGTTTAGATTGCTCGATATTTAGTTGTAAGCTGCCACTACTAGGGAAAAGGCTAGCAGCAGCGCGGGTTTTCAGGCTAGCAGCAGCGCGGGTGGCCGCGCTACTAATAAGGCACTACAGCTAACTCATAGTAGTAGTGCGGCCCATACCCGCGCTACTACTGTTGACGATATCAGCAACGCTTTTTTTGGAACGCGCTGTGAACGCGCTACTATTAACTAGCTGTAGCGGTTTCGCCATCCCTTGCTACTGCTATATCTTTCATCATTTTCCCCCTGCACCATTCCCTTTCAGTTCTCCTTTCACTTTCAGTTCTCCTTTCAGATACTAGATACTAGGTACTCCTAGTAGATATCAAATTCATAAACCATTACTAGGTACGGTAGTACTCCCTTCGTTCCAAATTACTCGTCGTGGTTTTAGTTCAAACCACGACGAGTAATTTGGAACGAAGGGAGTACTAGATAACAATTTCATGCATAGCCAACATGCATCCTCAAGCAGTACAAGGTCATATCAACGGCCATCATCATATGTAGTTCTAGATGATATCAACGACGATCATCATATGTAGTTCTAGATGATATAGCCACACACACATATATACGTAGTTCTAGATGATATAGCCACACACACATATGTAGTTCTAGATGATATAGCCACACACACATATGTAGTTCTAGATGACATCGAAGACAATCATCATCCTCAAGCCTGGGCGGTTGGTGTTCCTGATAGTAATTAGGATGGCCTATCCAACACGAAGATTTTTGCCATCGAGGAATTTCTTCCACCCAACCGAGCTTAAGTGTGTGCGACTGTCCGTGTCCACGCGGTAAGTACAGGTTGTGACGGAGCCCCTTGTAGTAAGGCGTAGTCCAGCTGAGCCTTCTTCATCAGGCTCGATACCATAACTCACAGATATGCTCTTTGCCAATTTCTGAATAAGAAAAACTTATCAATTAATAAGCATGTGATCGAACTCTACACTAAAACATATATATCATCGACTAGATTCCACACAACATACCATATCATTGGACTGTACACTAAGTAATTCACACTATTAATTTGCATTTGTAAGTATAACATACCATATCATGTCGATCAACCATGGTATTTGTCAAGCGGGTCACGAATGGCACCCCGACAAAGTCAGCACGTGGCGGAATTATGTCCCACAGGTTGGACACCTCCTCCTCACTCAGCCTTGTTCTTTGAGCTACGATGGCTTCATGAAGTGGGTCCTCATCATCTTCATCGAGTGGGTCCTCATTATCTTCATCATCTTCGTCATCTTCATCATCTTCCACCAGGTTGAGATAAATGAAAGCTAGCTTGGGTCTTTCTGCTCGGAAGTTGAAGCTGATCAACTCACCACCAGTAAGATGCATGCGAGCAACGAAACAGGCCCATCCATCTCCTCCAATCTGTGACATATTGCGTCCTTTCTCGACCTCCATAGTGTACGGCCCCCCAGGAGCCTCAAATGTCACAGTGTCTCCTGTCAGCTTGTTGAATTTCAACCTCACATTGCATGGGACGATCTGTGTAAAATAAGCAAAATGACACAATGCAGTAATGCCAACACTAAAAATAAAATAGTTATTACATTTCATCTAATTTCTTACCGCCGCATGATGAAAACTCGGCTGGAAGTAGATGCAGAACAGCTTGCCAGTTGCAAGGCTGCTGGCGCATCTTGACTTGCACAGTTGACATAATGGCGCCATTCTTCCTAAAGCAATATGAGCAAAGGATTACTAAATCAACTAAATCAAAATGTTCCTAAGTCAACTAAATCAACTAGCCTACTAAATCAACTAAATCAAAATGTTCTAAGTCAACTAAATCAACTAGCCTACTAAGTCAACTAAATCAAAATGTTCTAAGTCAACTAAATCAACTAGCCTACTAAATCAACTAAATCAAAATGTTCTAAGTCAACTAAATCAACTAGCCTACTAAGTCAACTAAATTATATCAACTAAATCAAAATGTTGCATATGAGCAGGATGGAGAAGGAGGGCGACTCGAGGAGGGAGAAGAGAGTAGGATGGAGGAGGAAGGCGGAGTGAGGAGGGGCCGGCCGGCGCGGCCAGTTGAGGGAGGACGGAGGAGGAAGGCGGAGCGAGGAGGGGCCGGTCGGTGTGGCCAGTTGAGGGAGGACGGAGGAGGAAGGCGGAGCGAGGAGGGGCCGGCCAGCGGCGAGTGGAGAGGGAGGACGGAGGAGGAGGCCGGTACCGAGTCCAGCAAGGAGGAGGAGGTGACGGCGCGCGGCGCAGACGGAGGAGGGGTGACGGGGGCGCGCGGCGCAGACGGAGGAGGGGCGACGGGGGCGCGCGGCGTAGATTTTGAGTGGCTGTGTGTGAGTGGATTCGAAGGGAGGAGATGAGGGAGATGGATGGCTTAGCAGTAGCGCTCTATAGGAAAATACGCTACTGCAAAGCTATCTAGCAGCAGCGCTTTTCACAGTAAAGCGCTACTGCTATGTGTCAGCATGCAAAAATAGACTTTGTTCAATATATCAAAAACACATTGATCATCAACGATCTTTTTGTGTACAATCTGATTTGACAATATGAGTCCTCACCGGTTTAGGAACAGGTGAAGACTCATATTGCAGCCACAAATTCTACACATAGAGTTCAATGAAGATCAAGTGCTTGTCAAAGTGTGAGAAGTAACATATTTAAGGCGGTAGAAACTCTCTTCATGGAGCGAGGTGGGACTAAATTTTTGTAGGAAACTTAGCAGTAGCGCTTATCCGAGAAAAGCGCTGCTACTATGCCACATAGCAGTAGCGCGCGTCACGCTAACGCGTTGCTGCTATAACTAGCCTCGCGGCGGCCTCGTAGGAATTGTAGCAGCAGCGCGTCTTTCGAGTGACGCGCTACTGCTATGTTTGTGTCAGCAGCGAGTTTCATCCATACGCGCTACTGCTAGTTAGCAGCAGCGAGTTATTTTGGAGCGCGCTGCTGATAAGATTCTGTGTATAGGCTTTTCCCTAGTAGTGTGCAAACGCCGCACATTATCACAAATTCAAATAAAATGTGAGATTGTTTGATGTATAGTATGGTTTAGATTGTTCGACATTTAGCTGTGAGTTGCAAACTCCATGCATTATCACATTATGGTATAACATGTGCACAACACGTGTATCACCGCTATATTCATGCATGCAATGTTTAAAACACTATGATCTCCTATTCAAATATATGAATCCGCTTTCATATCAAATTATGATCTTTGTTAGTCTCTTCCACCCACACAATCCTCTAACCTTTGTAGCTACCACTAACTTTCTCTCGTGCATGCACACGCCCTCCTCGCCCTCCCCCTCCCTCGGCATTCTATCCACCGGGCACATCCATTTTTTCCTTTAGGTCATTCTCCCAGAGTCTCCACAACTCCTTTCTGACACACACCGATCGATAAACCTCTCCAGCGATGCCTGCCTACAGCATACACACACAGCTTCAATCTCCTCCTTTATGTGTCCTTGCCTCGTGTCTCTCATATGGTCAGACACACGTGTAAACTCTCACCCCTCTTTTAATCAATCTCACAACCGCACACTCCTCCCCCTATCTAGCTAGTAGTTGGGACTCTCGCACCACCTCCTAGCTCCATTCTCTCTGTCTATCCGTCTTGCTGGGCCTTATTTGTCTCTAACAAATGGATGTACACCAACTGATCTCTCTCTATACATATAGCCAACCAGGTCCTCATAACTCATTTTTACCCACACATCGATTGATCTACCTCATTAGTTGTGCCTCTCCCTTCCTCCGACAAACAACAATTGATCTACCGATCTAGTTAGGTTTGCTTACCAAACACATGGTTCCCCTTCATCATCCATGGATGCGTCCCAACAGATCTATGACGCACAGGCACACATAGAAACACATCCCCACTCTTATTGATAACATTGTAGTTCCACCCTCAGTTTGTTTAGTAGGCCTCTCCCAACATCTCCGAGAAGCAACTCCATCACCCATCCAGCACTCTACCCCTCTCCCTCCCTCTCCCTCCCTCTCTCTCTCCTCTCTCTCTCTGTCCCATCATATTTCCCGTCCTTCAGTTATGTATGGATGTCGACCGATCTCCCTCATGACATAGCTGGGTCTCTCCTTCTCAACACATATACGAGTCGTTCTACCTCTATAGTTAGGCCTATGCCTACCCCTCCCCCCACCCCCTCCCACCCACACACACCGATACATCAAGCGCTCTAGTCATGTCTCCCTGCTCACACAAACTTGACATGTGCCCTCTAACGTTCCGGTAGGCCAGTCGCCCTATATCTTTGACTTGCACACACACACACACACACAATTTCGATGGTTCTCTTCACCGATCTCGCACCCACCCGTACTTGATCCTCTCTTCGACTCTATCGATAGCTATGACCCCTCCCTCTCTTCTCGTGGATTGCCCGACCCTCTATGTATGATATAGATAGGCCTCCATTTCACACACATTGCATGCAAAATTTTGTTTGAGATGTCATCGACACATATTCCCACAAATAATTCATGAAATCAACCCCCCACCCCACCCCCACCCCCACCGCAAAACAAAAAACAATCACAAACGCGGTTTGTATCTCTCACACACACCCATGTAGGTGGAGGACGTGCACGAAGAGAAGAGGTGCATGCACGGCGCATGTACTCCCGTCTCTTTCCCAACCACACCCGCGCGGGTACACGGTGGAGCTCATTTCTGTACGAAAAAGGCAGCCAACGTGGTAATTTGGCACGTGTACTGGTTGTCCACTTGGTGGAGGGAGGATCGTCTACCATGGGTGAACAAACAAATTGCGACTTGACGCTTTATGTTAAATTAAAAAAAGAGGCAAACTATGTGGGGCCTACCTTAGAGGCAAGGCTCTATACACTGGAGTACTTTTGACGTGTCCCGTCAACTCGCAGAACAAGGAGAAGCTAGCTTAGTACGCCGTCTCCCCCGCCCACGGGCGCGGTGGCTCGCAGGATGAGGTGAAGCTTGATCCTCCGTCGCCCATGCGCGTGGTGGCTTGCAGGATGAGGAGAAAAATTTGCTACTCCCTCCGTTTACTCCTCATCCCTACTACCTTGGTTATAGAGATTATATCATATTGTTTGGAATATATATGTCCTTAGTAGATTTCAATATGAACTACTAGTACATACTCCAAACCCTGATGTATATAGACGTATTTTAGAGTGTACATTCACTCATTTTGCTCCGTATGTAGTAGCACTCTCCCTTGCCCCTCGACCCTCGTCCATGTGGTGGACATGCAGCAATTCATTCGGTCTCATATAGCCAGAACGATATATACCGACTACCATTATTGCTCGACTTCCCGAAGAGGTGAAGAGCCAATCGCAAGGTTAATATTTTGGAGATGCCAAGTGCAAGGTTATATGAGAACGAGTAGTAGGTGCCGCGTCATTTATAAATAATTTGTTTTCTTCAGTGGCATGTACGCAATATGATAGGTTCATATGGAGAGAAAAGGAAACCGCTCCACTATATACATAGTCAGGACGGGCCAGCCTACACGGTTGCTTGCTGGGGTTGCTCTCTTCACACTCTCTCGCACAAAACGACTGTGGCCACATCTCTAACATCCCGGCGGATCACGTCCGCTTGGGGAAGGGGTGGATGCTTAGTGTAGATGCGGTGGCCATCGCCGACAGCGAAAACCCACTGTCGGCACGTCCCGATCAGGGGTCCCCGCCGTTCTCTCTCACAAAGCCGGTGAGGTTGCCTTCGTCTCTTGCTCACTGCCGCGACGTGGGCAGTTGCCGCCTCTCGCCGCCCTCCTCAAGGTCGAGCTACGTCCCTCAGGTACAACTCCCTTTACAGCCGGCGTGCACCACTGCTCCAGCTGCCCACATCACTCCCTGTGGATATTTCTCTACTTCTTTGCCCCGCACATACCTGATACCTCTACTGGCTTCTACGTACGGTATTTGTGATGAGTTTATATCTCATCAACTAGTCCTAGTAATCTTATTCTAATCATGCTTCTTCAATTTCTTTGCCACAGGGATGCTCATCCTGATTTTGGTGAAACTGCACAAAATGATCCGATGGTCAAAAGGTTGCAAACTTCATTTATTAGGAAGCTCGAACGTTGCCAGCAAATTGAAGCCTGGTCAGGGTTCACGGTTCAAGGGCTAGGGACTGCATGGATCATTTTTTTCTTTAGCTGCCTCTGTTCCAAAATAAGTGTCAACTTTAGTAGTAGTACAACTTTGTACTAAAGTTTGCACAAAGTTGAGACACTTATTTTGGAACGGAGGGAGTACATATTTGCTATGATCTATCAATCATGGAGATGCAATAGCATGCATGTTAGTCTCCTTTGCATTTGATGAAATGTTGCAACGGGCAACCTTGGACGCAAGATACATGTAACAGGAGCTGGAAGCTTCATAGCATTGTACAAATTTATCTCGCTGATAAATTACAGTACGTACTAGTACTATACTAGTACTTCCTCCATTCCTAAATATAAGTCTCTGTAGAGATTTCACCATTAACCACATGCGGATGTATATAGATGCATTTTAAGTGTAGATTCATTCATTTTATTCCGTATGTAGTTCACCTAGTGGAATCTCTACAAAGACTTATCTACTAGTAATAGATAGCCCCCACTATTAGGAATTCTCTATCCTCTCCTTGAGCCACATCATTAAAACTGATGTAGCCGTTAGATGAAGTAAATCAGTCATAATAGCCGTCTGATCTAGACGTTGAGAGGCTCAGCACTAAGCCACATGCAAGCATGCAGAAATATCGTGGCACATGCATGTGAGTGGGTTTTAAATCACATCAACATGTTTGCATGCAAGCATGCACCGGTAGCATGCATGTAAGTGAGCTTTTAAGTCCCATTAACATGTAAGAAGAAAAATATAATCCCATTATGCAGTAGGAGTTGGCTGATCTTTTTTCCTTATGTGGGATGATCTAAATGATGATGGGAGTTTATTTAGTTTGGCTACCACATTTGTCATGAGGTTATAGATTTTTTTTTAGTTCTACGAAATCGATAATTTTGCGCAGAGAGATATACCGCTGTTCCACGGCAACGAGCGGGGACTCATCTAGTAATATTTAGGAACGGCGGGAGTACTATGTAAAGAGTTAGGTGTCGCACGGTGATAGTGTGAGGTGGGCCATGTAATCACTGAGCCAGCGTGTTTTCACTGCTCTTGCACTCCTCCGCTGTAAGAATGGAGAAAATTGTAATCTACTACCTCCTTTCACCGAAAGCGTGGGACATCCAGCAGTCCTACCACCTCAGTAATAAATACCAATGAGCCGTCAAATCACATAGACCCAGCAGTAAGTTGGACGGACGAAGCAACCATCACTCTTGCGCCAGTGAGAGGTCGCGTCCGCTCTTCCCGGGCATGAATGCGGCACCGATTCTTTGGAGCGGCGCTGACCGTTTCGGGCGGGAAGCGCGCGTGTGTGGTGGAGGGGCTTTGGGTGGGCCAGGCTGGTTAGGAGCGGGCGTGGAAGCTGACCGCATGTCCCTACCGAACACGCCCAGAAACGAGAGGATGCACCGACTCTCGCGGCTAAAATCGTACACTACACACCATATCTCTGTAGGAGTAGGTCGATCTGTCGCACTCTCTAACACACACATGCTGTTAAACACACACACGCACACGCACGCACCTTGGTCCCGTTGCACCTTCTAACGTGACTTATTACACCTAGATGGAAGGAGTAGTAAGTATACGAGATATGGTGGCACACTGACTTAAGTCGAATACAAGTAACCAAAATTTGTGTGCATGTAATAATAAGGGTTCACTTAAAATAGTACGTGAGCGAACAGAGGGATCAATTGGACAGTGTTCCCGAGCAGTAGCGAGATGTGTGAGGTAGTAAGATACACCGCTGGCGCTTTTAATTTTTCTTATTAATTTGTTTGTTTAACCCTCTGACTGGTGGGACCCAACGTACTATGTGGAGAGAGGTAAGTGAAGGAAATATGCCCTAGAGGCAATAATAAAGTTATTATTTATTTCCTCATATCATGATAAATGTTTATTATTCATGCTAGAATTGTATTAACCAGAAACATGATACATGTGTGAATACATAGATTAAACTATGGTCACTAGTATGCCTCTACTTGACTAGCTCATTAATCAAAGATGGTTATGTTTCCTAACCATAGACATGTGTTGTCATTTGATTAGTGGGATCACATCATTAGAAGAATGATGTGATTGACATGACCCATTCTGTTAGCCTATCACTTGATCGTTTAGTATACTGCTATTGCTTTCTTCATGACTTATACAAAGTTCCTGTAAACTATGAGATTGTGCAACTGCCATTTACCGGAAGAACACTTTGTGTGCTACCAAACGTCACAACGTAACCGGGTGATTATAAAGGTGCTCTACAGGTATTTCTGAAGGTACATGTTGGGTTGGCATAATTCGAGATTAGGATTTGTCACTCCGATTGTCGGGGAGGTATCTCTGGGCCCTCTCGGTAATACTCATCACCTAAGCCTTGCAAGCATGTAACTAATGAGTTAGTTATGAGATGACGTATTACGGAACGAGTAAAGAGACTTGCCGGTAACGAGATTGAACTAGGTATTGGATACCGACGATCAAATCTCGGACAAGTAACATACCGATGACAAAGGGAACAAAGTATGATGTTATGCGGTTTGACCGATAAAGATCTTCATAGAATATGTAGGAACCAATACGGGCATCCAGGTCCCGCTATTGGTTATTGACCGAGAATGGTTTTAGGTCATGTCTACATAGTTCTCGAACCCGTAGGGTCCGCACACTTAAGGTTTCGATGACAGTTTTATTATGAGTTTATAAGTTTTGATGTACCGAAGTTTGTTCGGAGTCCCGGATGTGATTACGGACATGACGAGGAGTCTCAGAATGATCGACACATAAAGATTGATGTATTGGAAGCCTATATTTGGACATCGGAATGGTTCCGGGTGAAATCGGGATTTTACCGGAACACCGGGGGGTTACCGGAACCCTCCCGGGGGATATTGGGCCTTAGTGGGCCAAGAGGGAGAAGAGGAGGGCCGGCCAGGCCAGGCCGCGCGCCCCCTCCCCCCTAGTCCGAATAGGACAAGGAAGGGGGGGGGGGGCGGCGCCCCCCTTTCCTCTTTCCCCTCCCCCCTTTCCTTCTCCACCAAGGCAAGAGGGGGGAGTCCTACTCCCGGTGGGAGTAGGACTCCTCCAGGCGCACCCCTAGGGGGCCGGCCGCACCTCCCCCTCCCTCCTTTATATACGGGGGCAGGGGGCACCCCATAGACACACAAGTTGATCTACGGATCGTTCCTTAGCCGTGTGCGGTGCCCCCTTCCACCATATTCCACCTCGGTCATATCGTCACGAAGCTTAGGCGAAGCCCTGCGCCGGTAGAACATCAAGATCGTCACCACGCCGTCGTGCTGACGGAACTCTCCCTCGACACTCGGCTGGATCGGAGTTCGAGGGACGTCATCGAGCTGAACGTGTGCTGAACTCGGAGGCTCCGTACGTTCGGTGCTTGGATCGGTCGATCGTGAAGACGTACGACTACATCAACAGCGTTGTGCTAACGCTTCCGCTTATGGTCTACGAGGGTACGTGGACATACACTCTCCCCTCTCGTTGCTATATCATCACCATGATCTTGCGTGTGCGTAGGAAATTTTTTGAAATTACTACGTTCCCCAACAGTGGCATCCGAGCCAGGTTTTTATGCGTTGATGTTATATGCACGAGTAGAACACAAGTGAGTTGTGGACGATATAAGTCATACTGCCTACCAGCATGTCATACTTTGGTTCAGCGGTATTGTGAGATGAAGCGGCCCGGACCGACATTACGCGTACGCTTACGCGAGACTGGTTTCACCGTTACGAGCACTTGTGCTTAAAGGTGGCTGGCGGGTGTCTGTCTCTCTCACTTTAGTTGAACCGAGTGTGGCTACGCCCGGTCCTTGTGAAGGTTAAAACAGAGTCTATTTGACAAACTATCGTTGTGGTTTTGATCCGTAGGTAAGAACGGTTCTTGCTAAGCCCGTAGCAGCCACGTAAAATTTGCAACAACAAAGTAGAGGACATCTAACTTGTTTTTGCAGGGCATGTTGTGATGTGATATGGTCAAGACGTGATGCTATATTTTATTGTATGAGATGATCATGTTTTGTAACTGAAGTTATCGGCAACTGGCAGGAGCCATATGGTTGTCCCTTTATTGTATGAAATGCAAACGCCCTGTAATTGCTTTACTTTATCACTAAGCGATAGCGATAGTCGTAGAAGCAATAGATGTCGTAACAACAATGATGCTACGATGGAGATCAAGGTGTCGCGCCGGTGACGATGGTGATCACGACGGTGCTTCGGAGATGGAGATCACAAGCACAAGATGATGATGGCCATATCATATCACTTATATTGATTGCATGTGATGTTTATCCTTTATGCATCTTATCTTGCTTTGTTTGACGGTAGCATTTTAAGATGATCTCTCACTAAAATTATCAAGAAGTGTTCTCCCTGAGTATGCACCGTTGCCAAAGTTCGTCGTGCCGAGACACCACGTGATGATCGGGTGTGATAAGCTCTACGTCCATCTACAACGGGTGCAAGCCAGTTTTGCACACACAGAATACTCAGGTTAAACTTGACGAGCCTAGCATATGCAGATATGGCCTCGGAACACAGAGACCGAAAGGTCGAGCGTGAATCATATAGTAGATATGATCAACATAGTGATGTTCACCATTGAAAACTACTCCGTCTCACGTGATGATCGGTTATGGTTTAGTTGATTTGGATCACGTGATCACTTAGATGACTAGAGAGATGTCTGTCTAAGTGGGAGTTCTTAAGTAATTTGATTAATTGAACTTAAATTTATCATGAACTTAGTACCTGATAGTATCTTGCTTGTTTATGTTTGTTTGTAGATAGATGGCTCGTGCTGTTTTTCCGTTGAATTTTTAATGCGTTCCTTGAGAAAGCAAAGTTGAAAGATGATGGTAGCAATTACACGGACTGGGTCCGTAACCTGAGGATTATCCTCATTGCTGCACAGAAGAGTTACGTCCTGGAAGCACCGCTAGAGTTGAAGTTAATATTTCAGGAGTTCCAGGAGTTGAAGTTAATATTTCAAGCAAATGCCCGGATTGAGAGATATGAAGTCTCCAATAAGTTCTACAGCTGCAAGATGGAGGAGAACAGTTCTGTCAGTAAACACATACTCAGAATGTCTGGGTATAACAATCACTTGATTCAACTGGGAGTTAATCTTCCTGATGATAGTGTCATTGACAGAATTCTCCAATCACTGCCACCAAGCTACAAGAGCTTTGTGATGAACTATAATATGCAAGGGATGAACAAGACTATTCCCGAGCTCTTCGCGATGCTGAAAGCCGCGGAGGTATAAATCAAGAAGGAGCATCAAGTGTTGACGGTCAATAAGACCACTAGTTTCAAGAAGAAGGGTAAAGGGAAGAAGAAGGGGAACTTCAAGAAGAACGGCAAGCAAGTTGCTGCTCAAGAGAAGAAACCCAAGTCTGGACCTAAGCCTGAAACTGAGTGCTTCTACTTCAAGCAGACTGGACACTGGAATCGGAACTGCCCCAAGTATTTGGCGGATAAGAAGGATGGCAAAGTGAGCAAAGGTATATGTGATATACATGTTATTGATGTGTACCTAACTAGAGCTCGTAGTAGCACCTGGGTATTTGATACTGGTTCTGTTGCTAATATTTGCAACTCGAAACAGGGACTACGGAATAAGCGAGCACTGGCCAAGGACGAGGTGACGATGCGCGTGGGAAACGGTTCCAAAGTCGATGTGATCGCGGTCGGCACACTACCTCTACATCTACCTTCGGGATTAGTTTTAGACCTAAATAATTGTTATTTGGTGCCAGCGTTGAGCATGAACATTATATCTGGATCTTGTTTGATGCGAGACGGTTATTCATTTAAATCAGAGAATAATGGTTGTTCTATTTATATGAGTAATATCTTTTATGGTCATGCACCCTTGAAGAGTGGTCTATTTTTATTAAATCTCGATAGTAGTGATACACATATTCATAATGTTGAAGCCAAAAGATGCAGAGTTGATAATGATAGTGCAACTTATTTCTGGCACTGCCGTTTAGGCCATATCGGTGTAAAACGCATGAAGAAACTCCATACTGATGGACTTCTGGAATCACTTGATTATGAATCACCTGGTACTTGCGAACCGTGCCTCATGGGCAAGATGACTAAAACACCGTTCTCCGGAACTATGGAGAGAGCAATAGATTTGTTGGAAATCATACATACAGATGTATGTGGACCGATGAATGTTGAGGCTCGTGGCGGATATTGTTATTTTCTCACCTTCACAGATGATTTGAGCAGATATGGGTATATCTACTTAATGAAGCACAAATCTGAAACATTTGAAAAGTTCAAAGAATTTCAGAGTGAAGTGGAAAATCATCGTAACAAGAAAATAAAGTTTCTACGATCTGATCGTGGAGGAGAATATTTGAGTTACGAGTTTGGTTTACATTTGAAACAATGCGGAATAGTTTCGCAACTCACACCACCTGGAACACCACAATGGAATGGTGTGTCCGAACGTCGTAATCGTACTTTACTTGATATGGTATGATCTATGATGTCTCTTACCGATTTACCGCTATCGTTTTGGGGTTATGCTTTAGAGACGGCCGCATTCACGTTAAATAGGGCACCATCTAAATCCGTTGAAATGACACCTTATGAACTATGGTTTGGCAAGAAACCAAAGTTGTCGTTTCTTAAAGTTTGGGGCTGCGATGCTTATGTGAAGAAACTTCAACCAGATAAGCTCGAACCCAAATCGGAGAAATGTGTCTTCATAGGATACCCAAAAGAGACTATTGGGTACACCTTCTATCACAGATCCGAAGGCAAGACATTCGTTGCTAAGAATGGATCCTTTCTAGAGAAGGAGTTTCTCTCGAAATAAGTGAGTGGGAGGAAAGTAGAACTTGATGAGATAACTGTATCTACTCCCTTATTGGAAAGTAGTTCATCACGAGAACCGGTTCCTGTGACGACTACACCAATTAGTGAGGAAGCTAATGATATTGATCATGAAACTTCAGATCAAGTTTCTACTGAACCTCGTAGGTCTACCATAGTAAGATCCGCACCAGAGTGGTACGGTAATCCTATTCTGGAAGTCATGTTACTTGACCATGATGAACCTATGAACTATGAGGAAGCGATGATGAGCCCAGATTCCGCAAAATGGCTAGAGGCCATGAAATATGAGATGGGATCCATGTATGAAAACAAAGTATGGACTTTGGTTGACTTGCCCGATGATCGGCAAGCCATTGAGAATAAATGGATCTTTAAGAAGAAGACTGACGCTGATGGTAATGTTACTGTCTATAAAGCTCGACTTGTTGCGAAAGGTTTTCGACACTTCAAGGGATTGACTACGATGAGACTTTCTCACCCGTAGCGATGCTTAAGTCTGTCCGAATCATGTTGGCTATTGCTGCATTTCATGATTATGAAATTTGGCAAATGGATGTCAAGACTGCATTCTTGAATGGATTTCTAGAAGAAGAGTTGTATATGATGCAGCCAGAAGGTTTTGTTGATCCAAAAGGTGCCGACAAAGTGTGCAAGCTCCAGCATTCCATTTATGGACTGGTGCAAGCATCTCGGAGTTGGAATAAACGCTTTGATAGTGTGATCAAAGCATATGGTTTTATACAGACTTTTGGAGAAGCCTGTATTTACAAGAAAGTGAGTGGGAGCTCTGTAGCATTTCTAGTTTTATATGTTGATGACATATTATTAATTGGAAATGATATAGAATTTCTGGATAGCATAAAGGGATACTTGAATAAAAGTTTTTCGATAAAATACCTCGGGGAAGCTGCTTACATATTGGGCATCAAGATCTATAGAGATAGATCAAGACGCTTAATAGGACTTTCACAAAGCACATACCTTGACAAAATTTTGAAAAAGTTCAAAATGGATCAGGCAAAGAAAGGATTCTTGCCTGTGCTACAAGGTGTGAAGTTGAGTCGAACTCAATGCCCGACCACAGCAGAAGATAGAGAGAAAATGAAAAATGTTCCCTATGCTTCAGCCATAGGCTCTATCATGTATGCAATGCTGTGTACCAGACCTGACGTATGCTTAGCAATAAGCTTGGCAGGAAGGTACCAAAGTAATCCAGGAGTGGATCACTGGACAGCGGTCAAGAACATCGTGAAATACCTGAAAAGGACTAAGGATATGTTTCTCGTATATGGAGGTGAAAAAGAGCTAGTCGTAAATGGTTACATCGATGCAAGCTTTGACACTGATCCGGACGATTCTAAATCGCAAATCGGATACGTGTTTTTATTAAACGGTGGAGCTGTAAGTTGGTGCAGTTCTAAACAAAGCGTCGTGGCGGGATCTACATGTGAAGCGGAGTACATAGCTGCTTCTGAAGCAGCTAATGAAGGAGTCTGGATGAAGGAGTTCATTTCTGATCTAGGTGTCATACCTAGTGCATCGGGACCAATGAAGATCTTCTGTGACAATACTGGTGCAATTGCCTTGGCAAAGGAATCCAGATTTCACAAGAGGACCAAGCACATCAAGAGACGCTTCAATTCCGTTCGGGACCAAGTCCAAGTGGGAGACATAGAGATTTGCAAGATACATACGGATCTGAATGTTGCAGACCCGTTGACTAAGCCTCTCTCACGAGCAAAACATTATCAGCACCAAGACTCCATGGGTGTTAGAATCATTACTATGTAATCTAGATTATTGACTCTAGTGCAAGTGGGAGACTGAAGGAAATATGCCCTAGAGGTAATAATAAAGTTATTATTTATTTCCTCATATCATGATAAATGTTTATTATTCATGCTAGAATTGTATTAACCGGAAACATGATACATGTGTGAATACATAGACAAAACTATAGTCACTAGTATGCCTCTACTTGACTAGCTCATTAATCAAAGATGGTTATGTTTCCTAACCATAGACATGTGTTGTCATTTGATTAGTGGGTTCACATCATTAGAAGAATGATGTGATTGACATGACCCATTCTGTTAGCCTAGCACTTGATCGTTTAGTATACTGCTATTGCTTTCTTCATGACTTATACAAAGTTCCTGTAAACTATGAGATTGTGCAACTCCCGTTTACCGGAAGAACACTTTGTGTGCTACCAAGCGTCACAACGTAAATGGGTGATTATAAAGGTGCTCTACAGGTGTTTCCGAAGGTACATGTTGGGTTGGCATAATTCGAGATTAGGATTTGTCACTCCGATTGTCGGGGAGGTATCTCTGGGCCCTCTCGGTAATACTCATCACCTAAGCCTTGCAAGAATGTAACTAATGAGTTAGTTATGAGATGACGTATTACGGAACGAGTAAAGAGACTTGCCGGTAACGAGATTGAACTAGGTATTGGATACCGATGATCAAATATTGGACAAGTAACATACCGATGAAAAAGGGAACAAAGTATGATGTTATGCGGTTTGACCGATAAAGATCTTCGTCGAATATGTAGGAACCAATATGGCCATCCAGGTTCCGCTATTGGTTATTGACCGAGAATGGTTTTAGGTCATGTCTACATAGTTCTCGAACCCGTAGGGTCCGCACGCTTAACGTTTCGATGACAGTTTTATTATGAGTTTATAAATTTTGATGTACTGAAGTTTGTTCGGAGTCCCGGATACGATTACGGACATGACGAGGAGTCTCAGAATGATCGAGACATAAAGATTGATATATTGGAAGCCTATATTTGGACATCGGAATGGTTCCGGGTGAAATCGGGATTTTACCGGAACACCGGGGGGTTACCGGAACCCTCCCGGGGGATATTGGGCCTTAGTGGGCCAAGAGGGAGAAGAGGAGGGCCGGCCAGGGCAGGACGCGCGCCCCCTCCCCCCTAGTCCGAATAGGACAAGGAAGGGGGGGGGCGGCGCCCCCCTTTCCTCTTTCCCCTCCCCCCTTTCCTTCTCCACCAAGGCAAGAGGGGGGAGTCCTACTCCCGGTGGGAGTAGGACTCCTCCAGGCGCACCCCTAGGGGGCCGGCCGCACCTCCCCCTCCCTCCTTTATATACGGGGGCAGGGGCACCCCATAGACACACAAGTTGATCTACGGATCGTTCCTTAGCCGTGTGCGGTGCCCCCTTCCACCATATTCCACCTCGGTCATATCGTCGCGAAGCTTAGGCGAAGCCCTACGCCGGTAGAACATCAAGATCGTCACCACGCCGTCGTGCTGACAGAACTCTCCCTCGACACTCAGCTGGATCGAAGTTCGAGGGACGTCATCGAGCTGAACGTGTGCTGAACTCGGAGGCTCCGTACGTTCGGTGCTTGGATCGGTCGATCGTGAAGACGTACGACTACATCAACCGCGTTGTGCTAACGCTTCCGCTTATGGTCTACGAGGGTACGTGGACATACACTCTCCCCTCTCGTTGCTATATCATCACCATGATCTTGCGTGTGCGTAGGAATTTCTTTGAAATTACTACGTTCCCCAACAGTAAGGTGACTAAGGCTGCATTATTTCTACACTAGTGTGGATAGTCTTACCACCAAAGCCACATGACACGATTATGATTGAAATCCTAATGACTCCCAGACACACACACAAATAACACGGCATGCCTGTCACACGAATGTAGGAATGTATAAAAGGTTATTTTCCTCTCGTTGAACATAACGGGAGGGTTGTGTAGCTGGTTAGCCTGTTCGCTCATCAAACTTGAGGTCTCGGGTTCGATAACTACACTTGAGCATAATTTTTGCCAGGAGGATTCTTTGACTGGTCAAAATGTTTTCTAGGGTTTGCACGCTTCACACTCTCTCTCCAGTATATATATATACAGGCTGGAGCCTCAACGCTTGTAGTTGCTCTCTTCACACTCTCTCGCCCTCTCCCACTAGATCCTCAGCGCTTGTAATTGCTCACTTCACACTCTCTCGCCCTCTCCAGATCTAAACAAGACTTCGTTGGCCTCTCTCTCCCCTCACTGCTGCTCAAAGAGCCGGCAGGATCCGTCTACCGGGAAGGGAAGGAGGCTTAACACTGTCGCCGTCGGCAAGGGAGGGAATCCACTATCGGCGCTGCTATTCACTTTCCACCCAGCGGCGGCGCGGGAGGGCCTCTGACCCCTTCTTCTTCGCCGCAGTCCCGCCACCCACTGAACCACGCCCCAAGAACCTTAAGGTATATTTTACTTACTCCACATGCATTGCTCTAGCTGCATGTATACCATGAATCTAGGACGTGGTTCAAAGAGGAAAGGAGTGGGGGAAAGTAGTGGGAAAAGTTGTATATAGCATGAATCTAGGACGTGGTTCAAAGAGGGAATGAAGGGGGAAGTTGTATAGCATGAATCTAGGACGTGGTTCAAAGAGGAAAGGAATGGGGGAAAGTAGTGGGGAAAGTTGTATCACATAAATCTAGGACGTGGTTCAAAGAGGAAAGTAAGGGGCGAAAGCACTAGTTCAAAAAGGAAAGGAAGGGACAAGGTTGTAGAGTTTGAGCAGGACTAGATTTGCTGCGCTCACATAGGGAAAGGTGTCTAAAGATAACAAAACTGGGACCAACACAAATATGCTCCTTGGTTTTTTGTTCTTTGTTGCAATAGACTGTGCATGACCACAGTACATCGGTAGATGCACATGGTGCTGGTGCGTCCACTGTCCCGTGCAACTCATTAGCTGTTGTTAATCTATGGCCCTGTTTGGTTAAAAACTCCCTAGTCCCTACCTGCTTGGTTCCAGGGACTAAACATGGACTAGAGGTTATTAAATGACATGATAAAAGACCATGTTACCCCTAGTAATGAACTAATAGAAACAAGGTGTGATGCGTGGCAGGGGCAACTAATTGAAAAAGTCCCAAAAAGACTCCCTCGGGGCTTCTTTCTTTAGTCCCAAATGCCCACTTTTAGTCCCGAAAAGTCCCTCCTGTTTCGTTTAGATTTGATTGACAAAGAGTTTTTTTAGTCCCTACACCAAAATATCCCTGTAAACAAACACCCTCTAATAATGCCGCTGGAAAATTGATGCAATGCCACAGTTAAAAGCAAATTACATGTTTAATGAATTTAATTGTTAATATAATCTCTATGTTAATATTAATCAATGCCACCGTTTGAGAAATGCTACTGTCTTGCTTTCTTTCCCATTTAGATAAGGTAGATGCTTCTTTTTGTTGGCTTCTGTGTCATCCACCATTATTGACCACTAATTGTTTCCTTTGCACCTCTGTGTAAACAGGGTTATCTACTTCACCTCGTTGCCATTGTGACCTTTACATCTCAGTACTCAACAGATATATACTATTATTGTAATGAATAGTAATGATGTTGCAAACTTGACACTCAAATGAAAACTTGAATTGTATAGACCTCAGATGAAATGAGATGATCTTGTATCAAGTTGCATGATAATTCAGCGGAGTGAATTAATATTGTGCGAGAGAAAATTAATCTCAATCGCAATGAGATTGTTTTGCGAGAAAATAATAATTCTCAATCGCAAATCAATATTGTTGTGCGAGAAAAATTTAATTTCAATCGCAAAACAATGATGCTCTTAAACAAAGAACTGCAGAAACTCATCTGTGATTACGAGAAACCACAAGGGTTGGAGTGAAAACAACCGAAGAGATAAGGTTATCTTTCCTTTTTCTCTCAAGAGCGGTTCCTGATGGGGATTTCTCCCGTAACCGCTAGCGTGCAGGAGACGGGAGGCGGCGCGGCCATGGCGCCAGCAGGCGCGGCGCACGGCCGTGGTGTGGGGCGCGTCGCAGAGCAGGCGGACGGGCGCGGGGCGCGTCGGGCTGGCACGACCAGGGGCGGCCACGGCCTGGGCCACGACACGGGCGGGCGCGGCCACGGCCAGAGGCGGTGGACGCGGCAGTCGACGAGGACGATGCCGCAGGCGGGCGACACGGAGAGGAGGTGCCACGACTCTCCTTGGACCGAGGATCCGGGCCGTGGCCCTTGCTGCCGCACAATCATCTTCATACCTCCGTGGTCCAGCGATAGGACAGATACGCACGACGACGAATGTCCTTGTGGAGAAGAAGTAAGGCGTCGTACATATTCTTCTCCGTCAGTTTCTCTGCGATTTGCTTTGTGGCTTCCTGTTCGTGGTAAAGCAAATATTCTGTAGTCATGAACAGAATTAGGAAACTAGCACCTTGTTTGTTCGTAGCTATTAGATGAAGACACTGATATTTGTGGGGTGCTTCACGCCGATTCAGTTCTTCTTCCACTTATGATTTTCCTCTCATGGAGTTCACTGGAGTTGAAAATCGCTGGAGTTGCCGCCGCTCTCCGCCGAGGGCACTGCAATTCGTGTGGGCTCCTCCGACGTCTGGTACAGTAGTGACGCCGACCACCGCTAGGCAGCGGGCACCGCGCGTGGGAGGTGCCTGCCGGATTCTACCATCGGCAATGGATTTTGTGCGCCTGAGTCGCGCGATCCTGTGGCCGGAACCATCGCTCCGCTGGGAGCGTGCTGATAACGTATTTAGAATTAAGATCGAGAGAGGAACAAGAGACAAACACAAAGATGTAAAAGTGAGCTCTTGATCTCATTGATGATGGGCTACACATATATATATAACCCCCGAAGGGCTGTCTCCGAAGGAACACGAGGCAACCGCCTCCTTTAGTAAAAGTAGGGATTGACAGGATTAATTAAATCATAACACATTCAAGCAAGGTGAGACTATTTAACACTTTGGGCCACAAGTAAACAGGCCGTGGTGCCTGCTAGGTGAGGTCCAATACGCTGGACGGCTCGGTCGACAGACGAAAAGAGCAAGAAAAAAAAGGGCCTACATGCATATCTCAGGACCGCGCCCGTAACAAATAGCAGCATAGCAAGCCGAACTGAACTTTTAACATCATGTTGAATATGTTAAAAATGAAACTGGTTGATCCCAATGGTATATTCCTGTCCACAAAGAAAATTTCTAAATGTCACTACGGGGGTTGTTTGGATAAGGGGATTATATATGTTTCCTTTAAGCATGTTTAATCCTAAAACTACGTTGGTTCGTGTAATAGACCTCAGGATAAATAAGACACTTTTTATGACAATTCAGGATAAATAACACTTGGTTTCCATAAAACAGAAAAGGTGAGCTTTTAAATAAACGACTATTATTCATTTTCTTTATACATGTTTATATATAGCTAATCCTACGCCTCTACACTTTAACTGCACACCACGTCCATATAGCTTGTTGCTATCGTGATTCGACACACCCCTGTTGCTCCTCAGCCCCGGCGAGCTGTGCGACTGCAAGTCAGGTCACCGTCGATGCCGCTCCAATGGGCATGGCCGGTGGAGGCAAGCGATAGGATGGAGCCGTCGTATGACAAGCATTGCTTCTCCACCCTCTTGCTCTAGTGCGACACCGTTGCAGCAGCCAATAGCTCCTCATGGCGCCGCAGCTTGGCCACAATGTGCTTCTCCACCATGCAATGCATGCGGCGTGGTCCAACTTGCCGCATGGCATGACAGTGCCATCGGAGGGGACGACGATGCTTTGGAGAGCCAGGCGCCCGCAGGGCCGGCACTGCAGACTCCTCCTTGTCGTTGACAATGCATGCATCGAGCGCAAACAACATGCGAGTCAGCGAGTGCAGGAGGGCTGAATGCTTCCCATTGGCAGCACTGAAGTGAACTTTAAATGGAGACTAGGGCGATTTGCTGCAGCAACGTGGCGTGTTAAGCTTCGGGAGGAAGCTTGGAGGAAGGTAATGCATAGCTTCGAGCGCTTGTTGGATGCGAGCGTGCTCTTGTGTTTGGCTCCCTAGACTGCAGCGAGGGTCGAGTCTCTTATCTAATTCATTCTGATCAATGGATCTAACCCAAAAGCGGTTTTGCAAAAAAAAGTTTAATCCAAAAAAAAGATTTGCAAAAACGTTACCAAAGCTCGTTTCCTATAATTTCTTCTAAAATCCGTTTTCTAAAAACTGAACCGTATCCAAATAACCACTATAGCAACTGAACCGTATCCAAACAACCACTATAGCAACTCTCAACTGGATGTCACTAGAATAATTATGTCAACTGAAAATATGAACCAAGTAACGGGAAGACAAATCAAAGACAGTAACAACTGTCAAATGTAGTAGTGTCCCTCATAAGCACAAAATCAAACACGTTGTGGGCACAAGCTCATGAACAGAGCGTACCAAAATTAAAGAATCGGAATAGTAATTCTGCCACTGTATAAATCCATGTACTCCCTCCGTTCGGAATTACTTGTTCGAATGTATCTAGAACTAAAATACGTCTAGATACATCTATTTCTGCGACAAGTAATTTCGAACGGAGGGAGTATTAGAGAGAGCGGGATGTGCGCGAACCAGTGGCTTGGTTTTGCCGCAGCCGGCTGCTGTTGCAGTATCCACGGACTCAATACTGGCTCAGTAGTAAAGAAGGCGGCCGGCAACCGTGGCACATTGGCCAGCAGCAGCGGGCACCTTCCCGAGAGCATCGACGTCATGGTCTTCCGCGTGAAGATGGTTGTCTCCTATATCGCCTCCTCATCGCCCTCCACCAGTTCGAGCTTGGCCCAATCAAGATCCATTGGAGACAGGGGAGCAGACTCTGTAGGTCGTGTTCACGGCAGCAAATGGTTGGACACGCAAGAACTACAAACAGAGATAAGGGGAGGGAGCAGCTCATGACGGCTGGATGGGGAAGGTAGCGCCGGAGTGGAGAAGGCAACGCGGCGGGAAGTCCGATCCGTCATTGGGGCGTGGCGGCAGAGGAGGCACCGGGTTGACTCCCTGGAAGACGGACGGAACACGCTTTGGATTTACCATGGCTCGCTGCTCTGCCCCAATCTATCTACTCCTAATCTTTATCTTTACCTAATTAATAATAAAGAAAATTAGGTTTCTGTTGTCCGTCATGAAATTGCCCCTGAACTTGTAAATATTTACCCGCCATGCCACCGGTAAGTCAACAAGTTTATTATATCACAAGTGCTTGGGTAGTACGTTGGCTGAATGCGCTCTCTTCAACCTGGGAGAACCAGGTTCGACTCCTGCTTGCTCTCCCTCATTTTTTTTTTTGCTTTTCTCATCCTTTTTCTCTTTAAATACAGGATGGTGTGGGATATAGGTGTCTCGCCCAAGCGTCATTTATCAGATAGGCTGCATGCATAATGTTTGTAATTTTGGCCCAACTTTTCTCTGTTTAACTTTAAACTTTTTTCTTTTTTTGGGCAGATTCAAATGCTTTTTTAAATATTCATATCTTTTAAGCTAACTTTAAATCTAAAATGTTATATATGAAAATTTCTTAGAAAAATGTGTACATTTGAAATATGCTATTATCCTGCATGTTAATCATTTCTAAAATTACATTTGGAATGCAACGTTAAATGCTATCTTTTATGGAGTATTTTGAAAATGCCTACAACATATGTCCCCTATCCCATTTAAATTGTGTAGATATGATAGTCTGACGCTCTCACTAGAGCTATTATTGGCATCATAGAGGATGTTGATTCCTACAAATTAAGGATCTTGACTTGGATTACAGTTGTAAATACATATATCAGCAAGATAAAAATAATGCTCTTATGCACATGCTATCATTGAGTAATAAAAATTACTTTGCTCTTTTCATCAATATTTGTTGGGCATCACCGAGGAGTAATTACAATAAAGGTGTAAAGAGATAGCGACAACTAGGTTGATATTTCCATTATCTAATAAGTTGGAAACACTTTGAGTACACTTGAAAAATCATCCGACTTTTAGGTTTTTATATGCGATAATACAACTTATTATGTTGTTTGTCATGTGTCATCGTAAAAGATTCAAGGGATTTGCTGATGTGGTTGCTATGTGTACAAGGGATGATTTTTTCTCCCGTGGCAACGCACGGGCATGTTTGCTAGTAATAATAATAATAATAATAATAATAATAATAATAATAATAATAATAAAGCAAATAGTGCTTTTGATCGTCGGTCCAGAAAAATACCCCGGAAATTGGCATAAATTACCCACCATGCCACGCGTAAGTGCAGAAACGTTTCGGTTTTTCACGTCCAAAATTCTCATTTTTTAATAGGGAGTGGTACACGAATATTTCACAACTAAATGGGCATCCCACTAGTTGTAGCTAGCAGACCCCGTATAATGACGACCCGTAAAACGTGTATACAGTTCGCGAAAAAACGGCTGCAGGCCGGCGCGAGCGGCGGCAGAATTAGACCCTGCAAAACGGTCCCGTAAAAAAGGATATTCGCAGAATATGCTCTTTTACGGGCCAGCTACACAGGGTCTGCTCGGCCGCAACCCCCGTCGACCCGCAAATCGAAAGCCCTCGATAAGCGAATTTCACAACGATTCTAACAATTGAGTTCAAATTCAAACAATAAAACATAGTTCGTGCGCAAATAAAAGCATAGTTTTATACGACAAACGCAAAAAGACTTCATGCAAAAGCGACGACCACGTCCGTCATCATCTTGGTCGCTTTTCACCCGTCGTCACGATCTTCACTCCGCAGCACCTCCATCGATGTCATCGCCGCCCCCGAATCCATCGCCGGCACTTGTTCCAACTCCGGCACCGAAAGTATCGCCGGGCACACTGAATGCATCGACGACATTGGTTCCAAATCTCGATGAGAAAACATCGCCGACACTGTAACACGCACCGGCCACCACAAGCATCGTCCTCTTCAAGATGTCTCTCCTTGCCATATCATGCCATTATTTGGTAATGTCGTCCATGTCATTGCGGTTCAACGTCATGACCCTATTCTCTTCGGCAAGAAGCTTGGACATGGCTTTGTTTGTAATGGGAACATATCTGGCAGTAGAGATAGTGGTTATGTAGGAGAGGGCAAAGTCCCAGCTATGACGAGGTTGTACACTCGGTTTTATGAGTTCAGGCCCCTCTCGAGGAGGTAAGAACCCTACGTCTCGGTGCCGCGGAGGCTTGTTGATTGCAGTGTTGAGTTACAGGGGGTGTGAAGCCTTGTGCCAGAGGGAAGGGGTGGCTTATATAGAGTGTGCCAACCCCTCGCAGCCCTCAATTATGCAAGGGTTCAATGAGTGAGTAACGCCACGTACGTTACTGGTAACGCCCGTGTTTAATGTCCTTTATGGTGGCGGAGTGAATGACCGACCATTGCTATCTACAGGTAACCTTGGGCCCTTTGTCCTTCGAGTGGATTCTTGTACTCCGAGTGAATGATGACGGTCGAGTGGAATTGAGGTGTCCGAGTGGATCTTCTATCGAGTGAGTTGCACTCCATGATGATTCCAGCCAGTATATTCTTTCTGTCTTCGTAGGCCTTGGCCTCTTGTGTGGTGTCCTTGGGAAAAACATGTAGGCCAGGCTTAAGACCCTACCCTAGGTACATGTCATCATCATTAGCCCCCGAATGGATCGAGGATCGAGTGGAGAAGGATTGAAGTTGTCTTTGACCCGACTCAATGTCCTGGAGGCACTTTCTCAAGGGCGTCTGACAGTAAGCTTAGCATTTAATCCTTCGTCAGTTGCCTTGATCGATTCTGGATTATGGAATTTCTGAGTGAAGTATGTGACATGGTACTGAGCAGATTGGATTTGGGTATCTTCGGCGCGATCGACTGACTCGCCGCACCCGGATTTCACGGGATTCAAAATTTGGAGAAACGCACGGGTCGGGGTGCGGCACGGTAAGCGGGGCAAGTGGAGAGGGACTCCTCGATCTCCGTGCCACCTTTTTCGCCACGTATTGAGCGGGCGCCAGTTGCGGGATGCGCTGAGATTGTGCGGGCCCACGAGTTAGTCACTCGGACGTGCAAGTATATAAGGTGACGCGGCCGATGTGTGCAACAGTGTCCATCATTATCCTCTTTCTCCTTCGTCTCTTCGCCTAGCTTCCTCCAGCGCAGCGCCGTCTCGCTCGAATCCGTCGACCACTGCAGCAATGGTGAAGGACAAGACGAAGGCTCTAGAGCGCGTGAAGAAGACGACCAAGGGCCTCAGTGAAGGGGTCGACCTCGCGGTCCGCCCTGCCACCGGGTTGGATCCAAGGGGATTGGATTCCCTCGACGGTCTCGGAGGAGGATCTGGAGATGCTCGCCGCCGACAGGCTGATTGCTGAGGGATCTTGTAGGCTACCGGAGGGGGAGTCCGAGCCTGCACCACGCGACAACGAGCGGGTCCTCCTCACGACCCATGTGGAAAGAGGTTTCTCCGTGCCTCCTCATCCATTATTCCGCGAATTTTTGAATTTCATTGGTGCTCAGATCCATCACTTCCCCCCCAACACCATGTCATATCTTGCCGCATTCGTTTCAATGTGTGAGAACTTCCCGGGTTGCCACCCACATTGGGGGTTATTCAAGCATATCTTACTTGTGATCTCAGTCGGTTAAGAAAGCAAATCCGACCGACGAGAGGACTCATGTGATCCAAATGTGTGGAGGCCTAGGAATCCAAATGAAGGGTAGTAGTTCTTTCCCTCCCATGACCTTTCCTAAATATGTTAGGGGGTGGCAGTCGACTTGGTTTTACTGCAAGGATGTCGCAACTCTGGGTCAGTCGACCGGTCTTCCCCCTTTCTCTCTGGAGAGGCTCCGCGCTCCTCGTTCATTGAATATAGAGGAAGAGGAGAAGGGTTAGGTAGCCATCCTAGTCGACACGGCCGTGCGCTGGTCCAGGGCGGAGTGATAGGATGCATTTGCTGGAGGTGTTTCTCGGTCGACACATCTGATAACCCACAAGTACGTATAGGGGCTCGCAACAGTTTTCGAGGGTAGAGTATTCAACCCAAATTTATTGATTCGACACAAGGGGAGCCAAAGAATATTCTCAAGTATTAGCAGCTGAGTTGTCAATTCAACCACACCTGGAAACTTAGTATCTACAGTAAAGTGTTTAGTAGCAAAGTAATATGATAGTGGTGGTAACGGTAACAAAAGTAAAGACATCAAAAGTAATGTTTTTGGTATTTTGTAGTGATTGTAACAATAGCAACGGAAAAGTAAATAAGCGAGAACCAATATATGGAAAACTCGTAGGCATCGTATTAGTGATGGATAATTATGCCGGATGCGGTTCGTTGTGTAACAGTCATAACATAGGGTGACACAGAACTAGCTCCAGTTCATCAATGTAATGTAGGCATGTATTCCGTATATAGTCAAACGTGCTTATGGAAAAGAACTTGCATGACATCTTTTGTCCTACCCTCCCGTGGCAGTGGAGTCCTAACGGAAACTAAGGGATATTAAGGCCTCCTTTTAATAGAGAACCAGAACAAAGCATTAGCACATAGTGAATACATAACTCCTCAAACTATGGTCATCACCAGGAGTGGTCCCGATTATTGTCACTTCGGGGTTGCCGGATCATAACACATAGTAGGTGACTATAGACTTGCAAGATAGGATCAAGAACACACATATATTCATGAAAACATAATAGGTTCAGATCTGAAATCATGGCACTCGGGCCCTAGTGACAAGCATTAAGCATAGCAAAGTCATAACAACATCAATCTCAGAACATAATGGATACTAGGGATCAAACCCTAACAAAACTAACTCGATTACATGATAAATCTCATCCAACCCATCACCGTCCAGCAAGCCTACGATGCAATTACTCACGCACGGCGGTGAGCATCATGAAATTGGTGATCGAGGATGGTTGATGATGACGACGGT